>WYDI02005556.1:0-47887 GCA_009867235.2 Psittacus erithacus
ATTTCTGTGATTGTTAATCACACACATTTGCATAACCTTAGACAGAAACGCTCTATAATGACTCCAAATTGTGATGATAACGTAGATCTATGGAATAGAGGAGAAATTTTTGCAGCCAGTTTCTTTTTACCTGGAGTAGCTTCAGGAAGAACATTAGCACAATTAAATAAACTCGCTGGCTAGGAAAACAAACAAATATGACAAAGTTCTAAATGCCTTAGCAACAGATGTTGATTCAATTAGACATGCAACTTCACAAAATTGAGCTGCTGTAGATTTTCTAGTATTAGCCCATGGACATGGCTGTCAAGACTTTGATGGAATGTGTTGTATGAATCTGTCAGACCATTCTCAATCCATCCATGCTAGTATTCAACAACTAATGGATCAAACAAAAAGACTGCAACAAGATGATGGGTTTTTCGGTCTCACATCCTGGTTCCAGTCATGGGGACTTTCAATATGGCTAATATCCATTATAAAAGGGGGCTTGATATTACTGTAGTAGTTTGCTTTCTGTTAGTCATTCCATGTATAATATCTTGTCTACGACGTATGTTAGAAAAGATGGTTAAGCAAGTGTTGTTTTTAGAAAAACAAAAAGAGAGAGATGTAGAGGTAGAAGAAGAGAAAGGAGTAAGTGACAAGCAGTCAGCCCTGCTGAACCTTGACCTGGATGTACTGTTGGCTGATCTCTAGAGAGAGAAGGTGAAGAACATGCAGAATGTGTAGAGGGGGATTGAAGACGGGAGCTAAACTGAGGAACTAGGCCAGATAAAGAGAGGCAAAAGTAACAATTTCTGTAGTAAATGTAACTGTTTTAAAATAGCAACCAATTAGAAAAGAACTTTGAGCGGGTGAACAGTAAGCACTAACCAGTCTCATAATGCCACAACCAAGCACTAACCAATCGTGTAATGTTTCGTAACGTGTGATCAGAGCCAAAATTGGATATAAGACTAATTGCGCACTTAGTAAAGGTTTTCGGTTGAACTTGTCTCCGGAGTCTGTGTTTTTTATCCCCTCAGGTGCACTCAATACCACTGTCACTGACAAAGATGTTGAACAAGACCTATCCCAACACTGATCCCTGAGGGACACCACTCATTACTGGTCTCCATCTGGGCACTGAGCCATTGACCACAACTCTTTGAGTGCAGCCACCCAGCCAGTTCTTTATCCACCAAGTGGTCCACCTGTCAAATTGATGTCTCTCCAATTTAGAGCCAAGGATGTCGTGTGGGACAGTGTCGAACGCTTTGTACAAGTCCAGATAGATGACATCAACTGTTCTACCCCTGTCCATCAGTTCCGTAGCCCCATCATAGATATCCCATTTTAAGTGCCCTAATTTAGGAAGTAAATGACTGCTGTAAATAATTAGTTTCTAATTTTCTGTTCTTTGAATTCCATATATTGTGTAATGCTTTCATAAAGTGTAAGGCTGGGACATGTACTGTGACCTGTCTGCCATACTGGCAATGTGCATATATTTGTGACACCCCAACAATCCAGTGAGGCTAAACCATTCCAGCATGTCTTACATGGGTATCTTGAGAGCAATTCAGGAAACTCTTCTTATGATATCCCACAAAGGAAAGAGAAGAATGGAGGAACTGATACATTCAGAGATATCGAAGCTTTAGCATGTATGTGATTTGGTGACTGGCGGTGAGATCAAACAGCAGTGTGACTTGTTTGCAACTAAAACAATTTTATCTCTTTTTCTGTGTGTCTAAATTAAAATTCCAGTAACTGAATCTTACTACATCTTTTCACAGAGATTGACTAGCGCCTTTGCTTGGATATGTTTTCCATTTGCAGGTTCCAGGATGCACTAATGAAATCAGCTGTGAAACTTCTCTTTAAGAAACTGGATATCCTAAGCCCTAAGACACCTATCATAATGTGATAGCATTATGATAAATTGCTGTAAGCATTATGATATAATTTTCAGCATCTAGACCACTTTCTGTGACATTTCTTTGAACACTTTCCAGTATTTGGATGTTGCAAGCAGGTACACCAAATTAGGAAGCAAATTATACCAAATTTGTGTTATAGTAGTATATATACAAAGGTCAGGCAACTTAGAATCAAGTTATAGAATCACAGAATGGTTTGGGTTGGAAAGGACCTTAAAGATCATCTAGTTCCACCCCCCACTACCATGGGCAGGGACACCTTCCACTAGACCAGGTTGCTTCAAGCCCCATCCAACCTGGCCTTGAACACTTCCAGGGATGGAGCAGCCACAACTTCTTAGGACAACCTGTTCCAGCGCTTCATCACCCTCACAGGGAAGACTTTCTTCCTAATGTCTAATCTAAATCCACTCTCTTTCAGTTTAAAGCCATTCTCCCTTGTCCTATCCCTATATGCCCTTGTAAAATGTCCCCCTTCAGCATTCTTGTACTTTCTACCTTCTACTTTGTATTCCCCTTTACACACCTCTGAAAGGTCATTCTGATCCCTTTTGCCATACTGTTTCAGCAAGGTTTCCTATTCAGACAGTTCTCTGTATGTTCTCCTGTGATTACTGCCTTCCAAGGCATTTTTTTAAACATGAGCATGCAACCCATATATTTTTTTTTAAGATGTATTATGGTGCAGTTATCTAGAATGAAATTATTTTGTTTGACTGCAAGGCAAGTCAAATTGATCCATAACAGGAAAGTAACGTCATCCTTTATTAAAATCATCTGTTTGTTAATGGCAAGCTTGACATGAATTTTCTGATTAATCAATAAAAATGTTAAGTAGCCTTTCACCAAGAGTCCTTGGGAGTCTCATTACAGTCACTGCAGTTGCTGATACCTCCATAATCAAAACTATGTTTTGAAATCTCTGTGAGCCAATTTAATGCATCTGCTGCATGCCCTGTTTTTTTTTCTACACAGTGTATGCATTTCAGGCAATACAATCTAAAGAGCAACCTCTTGACACGTTTTCTGTGCAAATGTGCTGCCCATGGCAGGGGGGCTGGAACTCAGTGATTGTAAGGTCCTTTCCAACCCTAACTATTCTGTGATTCTATGATGGACTTTCAGTCACTATTTTTGTTAATATGATAAAAATTCTTCCATTTATAAAAGTTTATATTTTACTATATTAAATCCTTCTAAAGTTGGATTTTAGAGTCATTGCTCATACAGAATACCTAGTAGTTGAGTGGATGGATGACTATGCCACCAATTCCCACCAGCTCCTAAGTTTACAGGAGTGACAGTGGGCCTTGCTATGCAATGAGCTACAGTGATTCCCTGTCTCAGGCTTTCTCTCCTCTGTACTTCTCTTCTTGACAAAGAGATCAGGTTAATACTTGCCAAGAGAGACACTTCCCGACAATTCAGCAAGTTGGACTTGTCAAAACATCCAGACATTTTGAAGAGTTTGAGTTGGAAGCCAAGGTTTGCCTCTCAAATCTGCTGCCACTGATAGTTTGCATTATTTTTTCTTCTCCCACAATGAAAACCTTCCAAATTTGCAATTCTGACCTGCCATTTTCTTCCGACCTACTATTTCTGTTATCACTTATTTTTGCAGATTTTTATGTATTGTTCCTTTCTGTCTTCAGATCATACTTTCCAGGGGGCAAGATGAGGAGCTGTAGAAGTAGAACTTATTTGGGGATAAGAAAACAACAACATTCTGATTAAAACTTGCTGCTGAAGGTGGCTGAGGATAACTTTCTTAATGGTGATTGGAAGGCTTAGTCATATTTTTTTTTATTAGTAATGCATTCCTTTACTTAAATTTGGCAGGATATACAGACCCTTCTGAGGTATTTTGGAAGAACATAGTGCTTACTGTAGTCAAGCAAACTACTGGCTTATTTTTACTTTTTTTTCAGGGAATATTGTTGGAAGCAGCATTGCATCTGAATTTCCAGAGTTTAGAATTGGTAGAAATAAGTTTCAAGTTCAGTGTTACATTTAGGCACCTGAGTTCATCTAAAAGCATTTAACAGAGGCTATGTGAGTTTTGCATATATTGGGAACTTACAGCTTGTCTGGGAATCAGTGGAGCTGAAAAATCTGAGTAACCTGGAAAACTGTTACCTGTATATGTACTTACATGCATACATACATATGTGTATCTTACAGTACACGTGCATATGTTGGCAGAAATTTCCTGTGAAAATGCTTTTTGGGTTTTTTTTACTTCTATGTATCTGGTGAATAACCATTTTGGCAGCATTTCTGGGAAGAATTAGGTAGAATAGAAACTACGTATAAGAAGGGTGACAATAATCCAGTGAAATTAAAAAAATTCAAGTAACAGGTTTCTTAAAACTGTGAAATGTCCAGCAGAAAGAGAAAGGAAGTACGAGCAGCAGTCATTACTTTGGGGAAATGAGCTTGCCATTGAACAGGAGAAAGTCAAAAGGTCTAAGGTCAGAGGAAAGCAGACACTTCCATTTTAGTCTAGAGAACTTGCTATGAAAATACATGCAAATAATTAAACCAAAGCTACACAGAGACCTAAGCTGTGAAGAGTTTTTCTTGCTACCCACTGTCATTTGTAAATGCTGTTCAGACTTTGTGCAGAGCTGTATTTTAATTCTCTTTGTATTAGAGGAAAATATTCTGATGAAGTGCAAAACTTCCCTAATAATAAATTAATGCCATTCAGGAACTGGAATCCTGAGAGTGGAGTAAGTTATAGGGAAGTGAGGTTGTTCTCACAGGCAATTATTGGTTTTATGAAGATAGTAATTTGCCTTTTTCTTCACAGATACATTGTCATTTATCAGCATTTAGTTTCCCCCACATTTTTCAAGTTCTCTTTTGAGTCACTGAAGATTTTATAGGAAACAGATTATTTGAGAAATACCTCGTGTGACCTTACCTATTTTGTGCCACAATCATAGCAGTGAGTAAGATGTACTTAACAGTGTAATCACATTTGAAACTTGCAGTTGCTGGAATTAGAGAAAAGAACCCATACACATGTCGATCCTGTAGCTAGGCATGTAATTTGCCTGGTTGCCAGATTTTTATTATTTGAGAATTTTTCCAGGGACTGGAGCCACTCATAATTGTCACATTGGTAGAAGTGGAAAAAATCGTTTTTGTGTACAATGACTCATATGCATGCAATCTATTTTTGAAGTTAACGTCTTATGTGAGACTTATGTAACCTGATTTTCAAACTGTTCTGTTAGATAGATGTTAATTTACTGTATTGAGTAGTCAGGATCTTTGCATCCTTGTTTTTGGAAGCATTAGTTCTCCACATCACAAATTCTGCATGCTGCTGGGTGTCTTTGCAGACACTTGTTGCTAGAAAGCAGTTTAAATATGGACTGCCACATTATGTGCTGTTTTTCCGGTTCAGTCTGGAAAGTTTAGCCCATTTCACACAAGCAATACCACAAAACAAGCTAAATGCTTGAGATTATCATAAACCAGTTTTATTTCATGAGATATATTTCTGAAATTGAGATACTGATAATCACCATCTGAATAAAGCTTTGAAATATTGTGATACTACAAAATAACACAAGTATTTGGCAAAAAATGTTGCTGTGGTCTACCACAGTCAGGAAGAGACTTGTATTTACTGTATGCTACAAATTTGTTTATGTGATATGTCGGTTGGTTTCTGCTGTACAATGCCATGTGTCTTGTACTCAGAATCTATGGAAAAGTAACTGCTGATCTCTGTAACAAAGAGATTGTGGATAAATGTTTTGAGATTAGTGCAGATCTGTAGGTATTCTATATTAACTTGATATATTTACATAGACATACAGTTATCTTTTAGCAGAACATATAACAAAATGAAAGTATACAATTATTAAGATGTTACCCTTTTGATATTTGCAGTTATGGGAGACTTGCAAGATATTTATGATTTTGTGACCAGCCAGTGGTAGATCGTATGTTAGATGGTATCTAAGAAAGTATTGCATCTGCAGTCTTTTAGTGCTTTTTGAAATGCCTGTCCAAGAAATCAGAAATCATAATGGAGGGGAAAAAAGCCTGAAACCCACGAAACAGTAAGTCACTCCTGAATAAGCTCCAAGACTTACTTATCCTGTTTCGTCTTTCACATTCATACATTGCTTATTCATATTTTATAGCTGGTTACAGCTGAGACGGGGTTAGAGGCCTTGCCTCAGGTATTCATATCAGATGTTCATGAGCATTGCCAGACTGTCACAAATCCCAGGAAAGCTCACAAGTTATTTTCCAAAAATACCCGTTGGAGTCAGCTATATAACTTAACATTTCAGTGGAAAATACACATTGATAAAATGGATATCAACTAAAATGTCACTGAAAAGAGGAGGAAATTACTGCATAGCTTTTTCCTGTGAAGCACGGTAACCTGATAGAGCAACGCAGCTTGCCTTACACAAGTATGTTGTCTACAGCTCCTGTCAACAGAGGGATTGACTTTCTCTGCCAACGGCTCTGTTGAGGTGAACGCAGCTCACGCTTAAGTTCCTAGTGGCACGGTGAGTCATTGAACTACAGCTAAACTTCTTCAAGAGGAAGCTGTAACTAATATGTGAAAATCCACCACTGACTGACATGTCAAAATAATTTGGGCTGAAAACAAATAATCCCTTCTCTGATATCAGTTGGGTTAGGAATTATATTTAGCCAAACACAACTATATGGTTATTTTGCTAGATTAGAGAGGAGATTTCTTTATCTTGAAAATATGAATGTTTGTACATGAGGGTATCACCAGATCCAAATTCCAAGTCTACCTCTTAGCAGTACTGTTCATTTGGTGACACATTGAGCTTTCTAACATTTCCTGAGTCCACAGGAACACAGCACCCAGATGATACTACTTATTTCCACTATTAACAAATTCACCTTTCTAAACTGTACTGTCAAAAAGCTGAAGGAACCTGTGCTTCAAGCTCAGGTTGTATTTAAGATCCCGCTACTATGCTAAACCCCTTTCTTCTGCCATGGCACCTGTTACATGAGGTTTCTGTCAGACTCAGTAATGAAATAAAAGCTCTATTTTTTTCCCCTGCCATTCCATACACTCTTGCTCCCAGAGTGTAGTGAGGATTTTGGGTTTATAACTGGATTACTTTTCAAGCCTTCCTCCCCCTAGAAAGGCTAATGAAACTCAGTAAGTGCCAGTGTGGGTCTGGAAAGTCTGAACAGTTGGAATAACTAGTGTACTTTCAGGTTTGTCTGTTAGACCTTTGCTGCAGTACAGCCTTCAGTAATAAAAGCAAAGACATATTAAGCTCTATAAATAAAATCTCAAAAATCAGTATAATGTTCTTCAGGAAAAGACTCTTAAAAGGGCAACTCTAACAATGCTGTACTGAGTATCTCCATTCCCACAAAGGAAGAATAAAAGTGTACTAGACAAATGGCAAGGATCAAAAGCCCAATATATCTCTTTCTTTTTATAGGAGGTTTTTAAAAGGTGACTGGGAGACTACAGAGTGCATTTATATTGTAGAGCGGCAGGAGAGAATTAAAAAATAGCTCTATTAAATGTTCTTACTAGCTTAATTAGAGACATATAATGAAGCACTTCATCTGGCTGGCTCTTATAGCCAGTGACAATATTACTATTGTCTTTTAAGTAAGTAAGTCTTACTTAAGTAAGTCTTTTAAAAACAGAATGAAAGAAAAGTATTGCATCTACATGTTGTATGGAGAGAAACTGTGGCATAAAGAGGATTGATTATTTTGAAATTTCCTGTGTAGAAAACTGAAAGGATTATTTTTGATGGCTATTTTAGACTTAGAACTTTGTTGTTTTATCTTGCAATCAAAATAATTTTTGTGCTGCTTATTGTCGTGCATGCTTACTGGTATTTGATACCTTTAGGTAAATATCAGTCTTTCCCTGTAACCTCCTGGTGCTTCCAGAATGCATATTCTCGCTCATCATTTAGGCACCACCCACTAAACATATTCAGTAACAGTATTGACTGTCTTTTCACTATGGTTATACATAAAGAAGAATCTTTGACAGTGGAAACAAAATATTTACATCACTTTAAAGACCACTAAGTGCATTAGAAATAGTTTAAGGAAGTTAGGGCAGGTTGTGGCGTGCCTGTAAAGAAAGAAACCAAGGAGCTGCATTTCTGTGATGACTAAAAGAAGGCATTATTGTGCAGGACATGGGATTTGGAAGGCTGTGTAGCTAAGCTTAACTTGGATGGCAAGATTCAAATAAGTTAGGAAAGTGTGGGTTTCAGTATCATAAGGCAGAAGGGAATCTGAAATCTCTTTTTAGCATTGACTCTCGCTCCCAGCAAAATGTTTTAGCATGCAGTCTATGTATTTAGGTGAAATAGATTCAGATTTTCAAATCTAATTATCAATTGGAAAAAGGCCAAATAAAAATAATAATAATAAAAAAAAAACACAACAAAACACCAAAAAAACAGAAATGCAAAAAGGTACTTCTAGTGTGCCAATAAAGTTACTTCATTGGCAACCCTTGTTCTGTTATTTTTAATAGTGTCAGTGAAAGAAGATTCTGTTATATTCTCCTAATGTTTTAGTAAACTGAGGGCTGGTAAAACTGAAGTACATGTGAGACAGAGAGTCTTTGGTTTGCTTAAACATTATGAAGATTATAACAAAGTCTTCAGTTATTTACTTCAGGATTTTCTTCTATAGCATCCTCTAGAGAAATAAAGAGCATAATTTTGACAATGTGTCAGATTGTGTTTTAGCCCCTTTTAAGTAGAAGCTTAAGTTCTACTGGGGAGGGTAGTGGGGAGGAAAGAAAAGTAACCTTTATTTAGTGTGCTGATAAACACCATTAACTCCTACAGAGGTCATTGGAAGCTAAGCAGGGACTCCACCTCTGAGGAGCTGTCTGCTATTCATCCCCTCTCACACCTAAAACAGGAACTCTTTGTACAACTGTCAGAAAAAGACAGACATATAGGGAAAGAGCAATTCCAGTAACATTCAAACTTGTTCTGTGGGTCTGCTTACTTCCCATGCTGATTACAGAATCACAGAGTGGTTGAGGTTGGAAAGGACCTCCAGAAGTCATCTGGTTCAATCCCTCTGCTCAAGCACAGCCACCTACAGCAGGCTGCCCACGACTGTGTCTAGATGGGTTTTGAATCTTGAAGAATGGAGACTCCACAACCTCCCTGGGCAACCTGTGAGCTGTTTCAGTTTGTGCCCACAGTATCTCTGGTCCTGTCATTGGTCGCCACTGAAAAAAGCATAGCTCTGTCCTCTTTGCAGCTTCCCTTCAGGTATTTATATGCACTGGTAAGATCCCCCCTGAGCCTTCTCTTCTCCAGGCTGACAGTCCCAGTTATCTTAGCCTTTCCTCATAGAGAGATGCTCCAGTCCCTTAATCATCTTTGTGGCCCTATGCTGGTCTCTCTCTAGCACGTCCATCTCTTTCTTGTACTGAGGAGCGCAGAACTGGACACGGTACTCCAGGCATGGCCCACATGTGCTGAGTTAGAGGGGAAGGATCACCTCCTTTTATCTACTAGCAGCAGCCCTCCTAATAAAGGCCAGGATAACATTAGCTGCCTTTGTAGTGAGGGCACATTGCCAGCTTGTGATCAATGTTGTGTCTACCAGGACACCCAACTCCTTTTCTGCAGAGCTGCTTCCCAGCTGAGTGGCCTCAGCATGTACTGGCATGGGTGCAGGACTTTGCACTTCCCATTTTTGAACTTCATGAAGTTCCTGTCAGCTCATTTATAAGAAATACATAAGAAACACATAAGAAACAGAGAAAGAAGAAATAAATTAATTATAAATAATAAATTATTTAATGAAAGATTATAAAGAAAGGATATATTTGTTGTGTTTTCCTTTCCTAGGGCAGAACATCTATGCCTATGTCATTCCTGACAGACATTGTCTTGTTTAGTTTTAACAAGCTCCAGTAATGAAAACTTGACAAGTCCCCGCAGGCACTTCTTTACCATGAGGAGGTTTTTCCTGATGTTTGCCTGGAAATTTTCCTTGCTGTGATAATTTCTTTTCCTCCATGGTGGTTTCTGAAAATCATCAGGTTCCTATTCTTCCCTATCAGTTTTCTCTTTATTAAGCTAAGCAACCCCATTTTATTATATCTTTGTGGTTTTGCATCTTTTATTACACTCATTGTTGGACACTCCAGTTTTTGTGTATCTTCTTGAAATATGAAGACCAGCTGAAAAACCATATTCATGGCCTTACTGGCAGACTTGTGGTCTGGGCTTTTGGTGATGCTTCTACTGAAATTCCACCCAAAACCTCACCAAAAAAAAAAATCCCACCCTAAAAATCACAAAAGAAGCTGAACTACCTTGAGCTGAACAGCTGTGCAAAAGACCCAAATTGAGTGAAGCTTCATCCAGCTTTCATCATAACAATGCAAAAGATATAACAATGCAAAAGACAGAGTCCTCGGGGTTTGCTTTGGACTAGAAAATCTCAAGCTTGCTTCCCATATCTCTAAAATAATATGTATCAGCTAACTGTGATTTCAAGCTGTGTGTTTTCTTTGCAGTCCATCTGCAGAGGACTTCATATGTACACTGCATAAAAGCAAGGGTGGGCACCTTATTTTAGATTTATCTTTTTTACCACCTCTGTACTCAGTAGAGAGGACTCCTGCAGGGTGATTAATCTTGGGATAAAGTAAGTATCAAAAATACACCGGAGAGCTTTTGTTCTCTAAGACCTTTCTCTCTCTCCAGTAACCACTGAGGCAGCCAAGTCAATTAGCTTAAATGAGACACTTAACCTTTATATAGTTAAATTATGGGAGTGAAAGTAATTAGCAACAATATTCTATTTCAGAAATTCTCACTACTACTACTGCAAAAAAATCATTAGTGCAAAAGATGACCTCATGAAATATTATGCTGCTGACTGCTTTGTCCAGTGTAACTGAACAAAAATGCTTGTAAAAACAAAATGGGCACAGTTGTGGGCTATCTTCTCAATAAACTGTAAACACATATTGCAACTAATGACCTGTGGTGAATCTGCTAAAAATGCCAAGGCTGAATCACCACAGTATGAGCAAATTGGGAGGTAGGAATTGCTTGGTTTTGCAGAGATTAAAAATGAATACAAAACATCATGTTGAAAAGATTTGCTTCAGTCAGGCATCTGCAGGATGGACTCAGAAATGTGTGATTTATCTCAGTTTACACAATCATCACCAGTGTTTTATACAACACATAATCCATGGATTTGATTGTTCAATAAATTACTGACATTAAGAGTCCAGTAGATTTCAGAAATAAACGCACATCAACTGTGGTCCCTATTTTGAATTAGTTTCTTTGGGCATGTGTAGCCATACCCTGTGATCTTCTACAAGCGCACAATTACAAGTAATAAGCAAGTGCTCACTGACTCACACACACAAAAAAATTGCTTGGATTTAATGACCTCTTAGGTTACGGATTAATACATTCACTGCTCCAGGTACAGCATGCAGTGTCTTCACTGCCCAAGCAAGCATCAGTCAACAGCTCCCTGCAGTGGATGCACAGGGCTACTGAGCTGCTGGCAGCTCCACCAACACACATGGCATTGGTGACTTGATCCAGTAGCTCCTGACCCAGTAGCTCCTGACAAGCTTTCCTCACTTTTTTAATTTAGAATTAAGCACCTTTCCCCTCTTCAATCCTTGAGCTGCTAGCAATACTGGAATTTTCCAGAATTTTCTTGTTTCTGTACAGGCTCACAGCTCATTTTCAGCAGTCTGAGCAGAGGTTGTGCAGCTGTGGTGTCAGAGCTGTTTTGTGGATTCTTGGTGCACAGACTGCTGAAGTCCTGGTGATGAGGGAAGCTTACAACAGGGTACAGACAGGAAGAGAGGGGGTGCACTAAAAAGGATATATGTTATTAAAGTGATGGGAGAGAGTGAATTTGGAAGTGACATAGACGTCATTATTCAGGGCATACACCAGTTACACAGTGAAGTTAGGAGGAAGCTGTCCTTGCACATCAGTTCTTCCATGACTGCTTACCTCCTGGATTCTGTGGAAATTTCCCTTCTGGTACTGATCACTGTCATAAACAGATTGAAACAGATTGCATTAAGTAGATACTTGGGCTGCTCCTGTATTTGCAGCTCCTGCAATTTGTATAGATGCATATGTATGTGTAAAAAGACCTACAACCTATGTTCTGCATTGCCCTGGTGGTAGTGAGTAGAAAGGTGTAGAAAGTGATTGCAAAAGATGTCTCAAAGGCTGCTGATGTTTTTCACCAATTAGTTCAACCTTTCATTTATCAACATTACAGATGGAAAACAACCCACTTTTACTTCATTCGTAGAAGGATATCTATCTGTTTCCATCTTTATACTTTTATATAAGTGATGTCCTTGGTGATGATTGCTATGAAAGAATATTGCTACTATAATCTAATGTCCCACTTATGGGGCTAGTGCACAGTAGTCCTCTTCCTGTAGACTTATATTTTCTGCGTTAGTAGCTTTTCCTGGTTATCAGTCACCTTAGCATTGGTAGGAGTTTTTATCCTTCCTATATATTATGCTGACTTTCCCTTTAGAGCTTGTCTCTCTTGCATTTGAAAAATATACAAAACTGATTTCTGTCCTAAAACATCACAAAGCTCAAAACTTTTGAAAGAAAAATTTCAAAAAGACAAGTTTCTGTCACTTCAAAAAAGGACCCAATCATTAAATGTTTTCATTCACACGTGATTTGTAATAGTTAAAGCAATGCTACCTTCACTGTAGAGTAACTATGGTGATGCAAAAATGATGCTTATGTGAAGCCTGCTGACTGGATTGAGTTAACTCTGGCTGTCATCCATGGAACTCTCTTGTTTCTTGCTAAAGAGGTCTTCAGCAGAACCATTTGATCCTCTTTGTTCATGTGTGACTTTTCACCTTCCTTTTTGCCTCCCTACAAACAGAAGATACTATTTATTATTTTAGATCAGTATTACAGTAATGAAGGGAATACCTTCATACAAATCAGGGCAGACTCTTGCTGTGAACCTTGGAAAATTCCAGGCTAGAACAAGCTTCACATGACATTTCTGAGTGTGGAAGGTGGACAGGTATATCAACAAAATTACAACGATAAGCTGATTGGAAGTTAGGACAAATGGGTATGATCTGGTAACTAGAACTGAAGATTGTTTGAAGGTGGTGTTTTAGGGCAAGGACTATGAGCAGGCATGGAAGATCAGGTTGCTAAGGCTCCTTGTGTGAACTGAAAGTCCAAGGGGGAGCGGGGTTTAGCTGTAGAAATCTGAGACTTCAAGCTTACGTTGCTGCTCTGCCTATTCTTCTTACAATTTCATGGCAGGAATCCAGCATGGATGCAAGGAGACAGAAAATGTTTGCCTATTCATAACAGCTCCACGTACCCTAAAAACTGGTAAGTATATATAGGAGCTTAACATTTGAAGGAAATACTCAAGATGCTGCATATCCACCTCCCTGTGCTGTACCTGTCACTCAGTTGCACTGGAAGAACAGCTGTGCAATCTGACACCACAGTCTGACACCACAGCTGCTCACAATGTCAACTGGAGTATGAACTGGTGTTCAAAAACACCCAGTTTTTTTCTCAAAGTCAAATCACAACATGGCACATCATCATGCAGGGATAAGAGAAAATGCCTATGCTAGCATCATTGCTTAATTTGTCATAATGTGAAACTGTGGTGTGAGAAAACATGTGAGATATGGAATATTATATAGAACTGAATTCTGGTAGTCATAATTCTTAAGGACCTTATGCTATGATACCTTCCGTGAGACATATAAGAGAACTGAGCAAGCAGTATTGTGACAGAAAGTCTTTCCCCATTAGAGAAAATGTGCTGTAAGTTTGCAAGATGGGCACCATATCACCTACCAGCGTTATCCCCATTCCATGAGACATTTTGTGGTGAAGACAGGGATTTACTGTTTGAAAAGCAAATACTGTCCACACAGCTGATCTCTTCTGAGTGCCTTTGCAGACAGTTCCTAATCCAACTGCAGAAGAATTCTGTATTTGAGTTGGCAGCAGGAAATGGTGGTGAATGATTCCTTAATAAAAGTAGATTCCAAAGAATATAATGGAAGCCAAGTAATATAGGTAGTTAAAAATCTCAACAATGGCAAACATTCAATGTTTTGTCTGAAAATTGGCAAAGTAAGTAAACAAAAGAGACTGAGGTAAATGAGTGTGCTCACCAGAGGCAAGACAGCAGAAATCATGTCCCTTTTGATAGCCTCAGCTTGGGTAACCAGTGTCCAGGCTACACTCAGTGCATGTACTATCTTCCTGCGGCAGTAAGTAAGGAAAGAAGGACCAAAGAAACAAGAATGGGGAAAAGGGTGAAGTTCTTATGCATGAAATGGAGGCCTGTAGGTGTGCTAAGGGAAAGAAAAGACAGTAATCCGTAAAAAGCCAAATTTTATGCGTTCTCCTAATCATAGAATAGGTGCTGTATTTCTAATGCCATAGAGAGTTTCGGAATTACACCAAGTCCCAGATGTGTCAGGGAGATCTTCTTTAGCTCTCTGCATCCCAGCAGATAAAATACTGGTTTTGTAAGACTTTAGTTTGATAAAATTTGCCTCAAATTCAGTATTTAACTTGACAATACTCCCTAAAGACACTTAAATACCCTTTTCCTCAAAATAATGTATTGTTCAAAGGTTAGAACTTCAATTTTTTGGGATGTTGATGCAGCAATCCTCATAACTCAACTCGCTAGTTAGAACACTACCAACTGATGCTATGCCTCCTAGGCTTCAACCACTGTAAATGCCTGCAATAAGAAAGCAATACTTTGCTTCACAGGGTCAGGATGTAGGTGTTTTTACAATATTAGTCACAGAACTTACTGCATATCAAACTATCCTGGCATATTTTGAGATGCTGATGACAGGACATCTTTTGGACATTTTGGTTTGTGTGCGTATAATAAATTGCTTCTCCAAGAGCATGGCTCCTACACTCCACTGCAATGCTAAGAAGGGAGAAAGATCATTTACTGCATTTATACAAATGTTTTCAGCTAAAAAAGTATCCAGTATACATCAGGCCTATTCTTTTTTTTTCTTAAAAATAAGCCAGTTTCAGATAGCTGAATAAATCTGAGTGACTCGGCTCTAGTCAGGCTTGTGTAGCAAGCACAGCTGGACTGCAGACACTGACTCACTCCCCAGTTACCACTACCCAGCTTGTTTTCCAACAGGCTCTCTTCTGCCAATAAATCTTCCAGTTTCCCATAATGTGCTGTCAGGCTGAGATGATGTCAATGTAGACATAAAACCAAAATCTATGTCCACGCCCATAAGGAGGAAAATAAGGCAAGGACTTTGGAACTAACTAGCACCAATAAGAGGAAAAAACACAACTGGGAAACATACAGACAACTTTAGAACGTCTTTGTACAGATCACAGTGGAAATATTCTGCATCTGTGTTTACCAGGCTACTCTCTTTATGTCTCTGTATTTCTGTTGGAAGCAGAGAGGAAAGAATTTGTACTTATGTAAGGCTATCCTTAGTTAAAAGCAACAAACCAACAAAATTTGACTTCATAAGATGTCATACTCAAACTACAGGCAAAAATCCCTACTTTGGGTAAATATAAGAAAACAAACAGCAGTCTCTACCAGCCCCATTCTTGCTGTCATATGTGAATAAATAATTATTGATCTGAAGGACCATTTGCAATGTCTTGCTGCAAATTTTTACCTATGTGATAGTTTCCATGTTCTTGTGACCACAGTGTGTGGGCTTTACTAAGTTTTGGTACCACCAGATATCCCTTTTACTTAAGTTTGCTCCAGAAAATTTGTGTTTGAGTCTAACTGAAAGATTCCAAGATCCACTCTTTCCCAAACCATTTTAGTTGTACAGATCCATACAATGGATGTAATTCTATGGCCTGTCATATTTAGGCAGTTTAAATATATTTCCTCTGGCTCTAAAATCAATTAAAAACAAAGGAGAAAAAGTAAATCATAGAGCATATTCTATTTTTTCCAGTTGTGCGACAAGTCTTTTTCTGTAGGCTGTCAGCAAGCATCTTACAGTCTACCCATCATGAGTAGACCACATTTTAAAATAGAGAGTTGTGGCTGATGGAAAATGATCTGTCAATCACAAAAACAATAGAGAAATTGTACTGTTGAATTTCCAGAGCTATCTCATTTTTTAAGGAGTTCTTCCAGATATCTGAAGATTCTAGACAACTGACTTCCTATTTCTGTGCAGCTTGGCAAAGACAATATACCAAAGTAAAACTGTGGCTTGACAAACCAGCTATAAGAGTGTCTGAACAGTAAAACCAAAACAATATAAAAATCTGGCTTGTTTTTCAAAATCTCAGCCAGGCATTTCTTTTCAGCCTCTTCAAAGCTCAGAAGTGGCTGGGAGAATGAGTTCCTGACATTTCCTTTGGCTCCTCCTGAAAACTCATCTATATTCAAGCTATCACACTTGAACTTTGAGGAGTCTGTCATAGCAACCTTAAAAAAAAAAAAAGTTAATGAGTCCAACTTTAGCTTACTGAGGGAGACAAGAACCTTATAAGTGAATGGAAGTATTATTATACCAGGCTCTGAGGAAAACAAATGCTCAATGAAAATCATAGAAGTAAAACACTGTGCAGAAGGACAAACAAAGTAGGGGGTTATGCTAGTCTTTTGACTCTGAAGCCAATAATCTGTATTTGTATTTTATCTAAAATGTCATTATATCCCCCCTCTTCTTTTTATACATCACATCACTAAATTTTCAGTAAAGTTCTTTGTCCAATGTGTTCCTTTGAATTTCAGTCCTGTCAGAAGACTGCACCAGGAAGGTGCAGCTGTGCCACTGTTGCCTACTTGACCTATGCCTACATCTGGAGGGGCATAGGGCTGGAGGTGGGAACTCTGCTCCTCTTCCCAAGTAAGTCTGAACTCCTTGGATGGCAAGGCTGAGATGAAGACAGAATGAAGAATGGGGTCTAAATTGCTTCAGCTGCAGCTGCTGAACAGGGAGTGCCTGAAGATGTAGAAAAGCAGTTTAGTAAGCCTGGTGCTGGTGAAGATATGTCTGGGAAAAAATAGGGTTGACTAGAGGGCTGTGAGTGAGGGAAAGTGAACTATGGTGGTGTTATCCAGGACACCTGGCTGGCTGGGGATGGGGTTACTACTATTCCTCCAGCTACTGAATTACTGCTGACTGCAAGCGTCCACATATTTTGAGCTGGGTGATCTGTGCAGGCAGTAACATAGGTGCTGCCTATTCAGGAGACAGAGCAGGGAAAGGAAATACTACAGGGGCAGGAAAAAACAGCGTCATGACTTCCTGAAGCCCAGAAACTGTCAGAGTGGCTTGAGATATTGTGGGTGAACGGGGATGGGAAATGAAGAGACCGAGGAGGTAGGGAGGGCTGTCTAACCAGCGTATTTCTGAGGTGACCTGGCAATGTCCCTCCCTTTTTCAGACTGCCTGCTGTGTACTCCCCTCCTACAGTTTTGGCTTTCTCAGTGCCCTGTGCAGAATTTGGAGGCTCTCATAAGCATACAAAGCAAAACCAAGATGTTCCCAGGCCATAAACAAGTTAATGCTGTTGGCTCTGGGACTATAACCTGCTCCCTCCTGCAAGGCAAGGAGATTAGTCAGCACTGGATGAGGTGTAACATGGAGGCTGCGCTGCCTACTCACCACTTGCCACCAAAGGGCTACTGGCAGTGATGCTGCTGCTGTAAAACTGTGTTTTGTGGTAGGAAAGCTTCTGTTCACCTCCATGCAAGGGATCCCTGAAAGATGATATAAGTGGACTTTTAAACCCACAAGTTACTGTCACAGAAAAGCACATTTCCAGTCATCTGATTTTCTTCTTGCCCTTCTGATTCCATTAAATATCCAACCAACTGAACTTTTAAATCAAAACCAAGTGTAGTTTTTCTTTTGCTACTTGTCTAATGGTTTTTTCTATTAACAAATATATTATTGTTATGAATTACCTATTTGTACACCACATAGAGTTTTGCCCTATAGGCGCCCATCACTTGGCAGCTTTTCTCACAAGGTAAAGGCAGACAAGTGTGTACACTTTCTACTATGCAATCAAGAGAGGGGGAAATTGGGAGAGTATGCAGGCTGCCAGAGAACAGGAAGAAGAGCAAGTAGAAATGCCAGCAGTGATTTTCAGTCATGATGACTGCCATTGTAACCATTGTACCTGTTTGACTGACACTTGCTTTGTTCTACTTTCAAAATCTACTTTTGCCTAAAGTCTGCCCTAGAAAAGCTTGGAAGAACTTTCTCCCACTAGCATGGAATATCAAGTTATTGCAGAGATTATCATATTCATCAGGAACTGGGGAGGCACTCAACACCTCCACATGTACTCAACACTCAATATATAATTACATATCTGCCATCATTTGTGCCCATATTTAACTGTATACACTTCACTGAGAAGGCAAAACTGCAGGAACTGAAGTGTGTAATATCATGCAGATACCCATGTAAGCAATGGGGCATAAAAACTAAATATATATAAAGAGAATACAGTCACTTCTGAAAGCATTTGGGACACTATATGCTAGAAAAAACAATGCTGCTGCTTTTTTTTTGCAATGTATCAACACCACCTAAAATATGACAGTAAGCTATGCCAGCTGCATTCATTTAGATTCATTGTGATCCAACCTTGCCATTTAACTGCTACCAGATTTGCTAGAAAAATGTAATGTCCTCAATATAGCTAATAATCTTGGTGTTTTGAAAAAGCAGTAAATTGTTAATAGATGTGCAATTGATAATCTTGGTTTCCTAATTGGAAGTATAAGCATAGGGATTTCTTCTACTTAGTATGGCTATATTGTAAGCAATTTTAAAGGTTATTTAAAAGCTGTTAGGATGAGTCTCAGCTTCTGGAATTTGTTATGCAAAGGTACCATGTAGTTTTCAAAATAATAATGTGTGTACCAGATTTCTACAAATTCACATAGGTGACCTGAAGAAAGATGGTCAAGATACTGGTGCTTACAGTTATTCTAGCTCTGTAGCATGAAAACAAATTTTATCAGCAATTTTATCAACAATTTTATCAACAAGCCTTGAATTTTAAGGGGTGTTACAGTAGGAGCTGATGTCCACAGTGCTGGGCAATGGGGTTGGGGTTTTATATTCTGAAGCTACATTCTGCTTCCAGTGAAACCAATGCAGTTTTAGACAAGACTTAATAGGGCGAGGAGCCTTTATTCGAACTTTTCACTTTACTTTTTGATGGTGTTGCTTCTTTAGTTCAACTTTCACAAAGCCTCAGCTTTGTGAAAGAAAGATAAAGCCAAATTACTAAGAACAAAGTAATATATTTAGTTCCTAGTAGGAAGGTGGCTCAAGAATTAGCTAGTATGTTAATTGTCTTCACTTCATATGTCTTACTCAAGCAACTTCCAATTAATTTGGAATTTTGCTTGCTTAAGGAATGTATGAGTTACCTCTAACTCCTTATGCTGGTATCAATTCATAATCGGGAACAGGACCCAGTATCAAGTACAAGGGATACTCTTTTCCCCTATCTTGCAAAAGTACTTAAGTTTCCACTCCTGTGCATCACTGCCATTTGAAAAAGACGACAATACCCAAACCCAGAAAACAACAAAAAAATCCCCCACCAAACTTGAGGTAAACAAATGGAAAATAAATCAGCTACCAAGGCACCTAAATTTAGGCAGGCTGGATGTCCTTTCAGAGGCCAGCAGGATACCTGCCTCTTTCCAATTACTCTGTGAGAAACTATTCCATTTAAATAAAAAACTTAAAAGGTAGCTGCAGGTTTAGTGACTAGATTAGGCAGCCTGGATCCCACCCTGAGGTTTATTTTGGGGGTTTTCACTTGTAATGGTGGAAGTACTCTGAGTAAATCTAACAGATTTATTAGCAATTGGAAGGTGTCTCGCCACTTACATTTAGGTTGGAATTTTGCAGGCTGTTTAACACAGCAACTGGGTATTAGAAAACTCAGTATCTGTCTGTACTGAACAGGACATTTTTTCACAATCAAGTCATAGGCTTAAAAAGGGAAATCTGCATGGCCAAGTCTGTATTATTCAACAGCCTTAAATAAACACCAAAAAGGCGGAATAAAATACTTAAGCTGCAGAGGGTTTCTTTTACTGGATACAAAATAATATTTTAAAGTTTTCAGAGAATAAGACATTTAACTTGTAAAAAAAATATTTAAACCTTTTTTGTATTATTCTGAATCCTAACAATTAATTCTTTATGTGATTAAAAAATAAAAAAGGATAAAAATCCTATACATAGCTATGTCTAGTTTTTATGTTGGACAGTAATAATTCAGAGGCTAAAGAAATCTTTCAATTACCTACAGATTACTTGATAAGAAAGGATCTTATTCTTTACTGCTCAATTAATCTCAAGAGAGTATTAGAAATGCACCCAAACTTAAATACTGTATGTAACAAAAGCATTTTCTTCTTGTAAATTGGTTTAGTGGCAATAAATTCCAAGAAAACAAAACATCAGTGTCTATACAGATAGACTGGAAAATGTCTTTGCATGTTTCAGAAGCTCACAGTTTAAATATGGTAACAATAGACATACTAGGAAAAAGAGGGATGTCCTTGTGCAGCAGAATACATGAAGTCTACAAATGAATTTTTTCTCAGTCCTGATGCTTGACAGTTCAAACCTTCCCCTGTCTGTTTGTTTGGAGACCACAGAGCAATGGCTGAGCTCCAGCTGTATTTACGTTGGTGGGCCAGGATGTTTGTGTTAACTGGCTGGTTGCTGCTGCTGCACACACAAAAGAGGCCAAGTTCTGCCTTTCTTTCCCATGGAAGAAATTTGAATCTCTCACTCTTTCCTTTACCCAGTCTCTGATTGCTCAAATTTGCAAGTACTTCTTACCTTTGATGCTTCAAGCCCTCTATTGCTGATTGAATCATCAAAAGTTATCAGAGGAATATTAACAAGAGAAGAAAAAAAGTCCCAAAAACAGGTCAACCGCCCCTCAAGCCCCAGCATGGTGAGCAAAATTATATAAAGCATATGGAACATTTTATAACAGAGTACAAGAGTGGCATCCTTTTGGAGAAGCCTAGCACTGTGACAAGGCAGATTATTCCTTGATATGTAGCCTGAAAAATGATGCTAAGGGATTGAAAATGTAGGACAGAACAAGGATGCAGTCAGCATATTTGCTACAGCAGCCTAAACATACTGAAGAAGATGCATGCAGTGAGAGGCAGAGCTGGATGACAGACCTACCTGTCAGGATAAATTTAAGAAATTGTGAGGATGTACCTAGATTTCCTCTGCCTGTGCACTAAAAGTCTTAGACAGGAGACTTGGGAAAAAATCCTGGATCCAAAAGCGTGAGTGTAGTGAGAGAGACTTAGAGTGTCACAAGGGATGTGACCACTGTCAGTACCCACTTAAATAAATTAACACTGAGAGACTGAAAGTGTATTCTGACTAAAATAGCCCCTTGATCTTCTCTTCACTGCATGATTCATGCTTTACTCACTTCAGAGCCTGCAGGAATTTAAAGGCCAGCTCAGAACATTTATGCTGCTATTCATGGTAAGTATAGAGGTATCTGCGCATTATAGTCAGAAAAAAAATCTCAGTATAACCTGGATAACAAACATTTACAGAAGTAATAACAAGCATGAAACACAGAACTACAAAACAGACATACAAAGAGAAATTGGGCTAGAATGACACAAATACAGTACAAGTGTAAACCTCTCAAGACTTCTGAAAAAAAAACCCCAAACCCAAAACCCAACCCCAAAACAGATCAGTAAAGGAATCAAGTTAAATAATGGAAAAAAATCTGTAAAGAAATATTTTGAATAAACAAGAGTTAAAAAAAGTATTCAGGAAGAATATTTTAAGAGGTGAAAACAAGAAGAAAGCAAGTTATGAAGGTAATATACATTAAGACTGAGTTACATGGGAATTCAATCAAGGTGATGATACATGCAGTAAATAAGATTATGTGTAAATGAACAATAAAAGCTGAAAGGGAGCTGGAAGCAGAGAAAGGACATTTTGTGCTAATCCCTCCATCCACAGAGAGCCAAACATCCCCCAAATGATGGATGAATGCATCAGCTTGAAAGAGAGACTAGATACTGGTATCAGTATCACCATATTTACCTTTTTATTAGCAGCTGGAGTTATGCAAGTAAAGAACCAGGTTCTCACAGATTAACATTGGGCACTCCCGTAGTTAGTGTAACAAAGGTGGGAGGAGAAGCTGTGGGCTGATATTTATTTAATGCAAATAAGGATTTTGGGTTTTGTTAATTAAGTAGCAGAACAGTTTGGGGTATGCTAATTTGGATAGTGTTTGGATGGGATGATGGGGATGGTTTGACAGGTGACCATATGGATGTTGTTTTAAAACATTTGTGAGGTGGGTTGTTGCAACGTTGATGATTCTCTTAAAAAAAATACTTAAAAAATCAGACCCTACTGGTAGAAAGTGATGAAAATATACGTATATTTTTGTGGAAGTGGTGAAAATATATGTATAAAAAAATAACCAAAATGCTATTGTGGAAAATATTACCATCTATAGGTTTCAGTAAATGTTTTTTGTTGTTGATTTTTTTTTTTTTCCCCCCCAGGAAAAATATTTTTGTGTGAAAAGGCTGATAAACCCTTCATAAGGTTTTGCATTGTATGATATATTTGGGTCTACTAATATGTTGCTTTTGCTTCTTAATTTCTGCCGAAGTAATCAAATGACTTTTTGCAATAATGTTAGTGTAAATAGCTAACTGAAATAAAACAAACAAGCAAGCAAACAAATGCAATAGGTCTTCACTTATCTGAGGATCAGTATTCAGCATTACAGGAAAAAAACTGTAGTAAAACAAAAAAAATCAGCAGGATATGGTTCAGTAGAAGAAACAGTGATGGACAACAAACCATTGAAAGGTGTGGTCCTGCTTATGTGCCAAGCTCTAAAACATTAACTGAAATTAAATGAAAATGAAAAGTATTACTGGTTTCTGCAGAGTGCTCCTCAGCTTTGTCACACTTTTCCCCCTCTGGTCCAGGTCGGGTACAGCACTCTGTACACAGCAAATGTGCCAAGTCTTACCTTACTCCTTGTAGTTGCCTTCTTGCAACTACTTGGCGGATTATGGCAGATGCATTCCTACTCCGGAGCAACTCGTGTAGTAGCCGGGTAAAGAAAGGAAGAACCCGTATAGGAATGAGCACTGGCTATTCAAAAAAGGTTGCTTTGGGTTAAAGTTGCTTTATATGTGTGTACATATAAATATATAAAGTTACTTTGGGTCAAGTATATTACAAAAAGATAAATATATAAAAAGACACCGATAGCTTGTTTTTTCCTGGAAAACTACGGAGTAGCCCTGGAGAGTGGGCCTGATTTTCTGCTGTTAAATTGGTCAGCTGGTCCCTCAGCAGAGGTTTAGGTCAGACTTAACAGCAAACTTCACAGTCTCAGAATGAGCATAGGAGTATTCTCCGTAGGCGGTTTGAATGTGGCCACCTTGTTTCAAAGGCTAACTGGACTGGGTTATCCCGCACTGTTTGAACTCTGCGCTACGTTCAATCTGCTAGCACAGAGGCAGGCTGCAGTTTTCAGGCTGGCTTCTAGAGGCAGTGTTCGCTAAAGCTGCAGCCACATTACTCAGCAGTGTCTTAAGTACTGCCCATGAACATGAGGCTAAAACGTGTCCTGGTCCATGATCGCTTCGTTGTTCATAAGCAAATGCCAGTCTAGGTTACTGATTTTCCTCACTTTGTGGGCATAAACAGGATGTCAATCCTGATTTTCTATCCCTTTGCACTCTGAATTTGCTGCAAGATCATTAACCAACTTTTCTGTTTGAGGAAAATTAGCAACTGGCATTTTGAGACAAGGACACAAACCCGAACATGACTTCAGCTGCAGCAAAAAGGGCAAGCCAGCAGCAAAAATGGAAAATCCATCGGTCATCTTGGAAAAATGACAAAATTATACAACGGTGGAACATGCAGGGTTTATGGGATCATGGAATTTAAAGACAGTTCCTCAGGGTTGCATACCGCGCTGAATGTTTCACTTTCAATCCAGTTTAGCAGCACCACGAAAGGCCGGAGGAAAACCAGAGGAAGAACATTCGTCTCACCTGGTGGCAAACATTTTGTAAGATATTCACTCGTGAAAAACACAACCTGACAGCAAGTTAGTTACGGCGCATCACCCGCTGTCAAAATACCCACACAAGAGGGCCCATTTAATCAGCTTAGGCGCCTCCGCACGCAGGGCCGAGCACCACTGGGCACCTTCGGAGAGCAGGAGCCGCCATGCTGGCTGTGGGCACGCCTCCCTCTTCGCCGCCGCGAGCCAATTGCAGAGCGGGAGGCGTGTCCCGGCGGGCGCGGTGGGCGGAAGTGGGCGGGGCCTGCAGTGCGCGGGAAGCCGCGGCGGCTGGATTGTGCGCGGCTGCAGGTGGGGGGTCTGTTTAACCGCGGCGTGCGGGGCCGTTGCTATGGGGACGCGGGGTCGGTCACTGCGGGCGGGGGCCAGAGGCAGAACCCTGGGGCGCTCGGTGGCGGATGGGTTTTGGGCGAACGCAGGGCCTGTAACGGCTGTCTTCCGTTCCCTACCCCCTTCCGCCCGGTGCTGCCCCCGCTTGAGCGCCCGTGTCACCCCCAGGCTCGCCAGCGGGGCAGATGGAGTTCTCCAGCAGTCGAGCGAGGCTGAGGCTGGCTCGGCTGGCCGGGGACCGGCGGGAGTTGTACCCTCACAGTCTGCAGTTCTATCTGGAGCCCCCCACGGAAAGCATCTCTCTGGTGGAGTTTGAGAGCTTTGCCATCGACCGCCTAAAGCGTGAGTAGCATGCTGGGCCCTCCTCCATACCCACGTCCCTCCCTCGGAGTTCTAATTCTTCCCTGTCGTGGCTATATGTATTTTTGGCGGGTTTAAATGCTCTCGTTGCTTGTTATTAATGTGAACTGTCTGCGTGCTCATGCTGAAATGAACCCCTTTAGAGGTAAACGTGTTGCTTTAGGTGTTTCAAAGAGCCATGACTGATTTCACGAGTGTTTGGCATATAGCAGTCAGGACTGTATGGTTGTGGTTTACAATGGTGGGTTTTATAAGCATGTTTCCCTTTCTAGGTGTGACACATTTGATGTCTCAGCACAGTGATTCAGGTTGTTGTAGTTTGGAGCAAAGGCTCCCTTCCTGGAAACCACTAAATCCAAGGTTTCCATCATTACAGTGGAAATCGGTGTTCTGAGACTGATCCATTAGAGTTGGCTGTCTTCCTTTCCTTGTTGGCTGTTTTCCTTTCCTTGGTGACTGTATGGATCCCAGAATTGGGTGAGCTGTTCAGCACTTGTGGACGACACGTTATCTTATGTATTTCTTACCCCTTTGCTCCCCATACCACTAAAAGCAATTCCTATGGCCTTACTCCAGTTCATGCATTTCCCCGGACATGACGCAGTTAGATTTCCTTTCAATATGTTGTCTCTAATATGAACCATTTTTCCCCAGTGCTCAAAGTAGTTGAAAACCTTGGTGTGAGCTACATAAGAGGTAATGATGTATACAAAACTAAGCTGGAGGCTGAGCTCCGGAGACTAAAGTTTCCCTACAAAGTAAGTAAAAATCAAAAAAGGGATCTCTATGCACTTCATTTTCTTTATACTGTTCAAGAATTCTGAATAAAAGCAGAGGTGATGAAATATGGTCCCTGAAACTTAAATTCTGCCATTTTGTCAGAAGTGTAGTTTTTCTTTGAGAGTATATATTTCTTTAGGGTACCCCCTTTATTTAATAGATAAGTATTAAACAGTGTTTTATTGAACATCATTGATAAATCAGTTGTATTTTTGATCTGGAAGAGATTATTTATCTGAAATAATAATAGTAGCAATATGTTCTTTAGGCTTTGGCTGAGGATGATTATGAAGCAAGAAGAAAAGACCATATATCTCATTTCATACTACGCCTTGCTTACTGTCAGTCGTAAGTACTTTTTGGATTATGTTGTACTTTTACTATTAGTTTTATGTCTACACAGATACTACATTGCTTTATTACAGACATTATGGTTATTTTAGAGTTGCATGGCTACTAAATAGAAAGGTAGGTTCAAAGAGAGCAGGTTTATTTTTTTTGTCCTAGAAACCTGATTACAGCTGTGCTAAAAGGGATATTTGGGATCAAAATTAATATCCAGATTTTGTAATACTTAAAAGTACAAAGTTTTGTGTCTTATGCATAGAACATTGATTTGGGTCTCTTCCTTTTGACATCTTTTTTAGGACTAAAGCACACCAGTATTAAGTTTTTGTTAGGCTTTCACAGTGATTGAGAATTTAATTTAGATTAACTGCTGCATATGCTTAAACTGTTGATTACTGACCAAAGAGCTGACTACATAAACGGGCTTTATATTATTGTCTCAAGAGACAGCCTTGCTTCTGGCAAACTAAAAATACCATCTTGAGGTTGAGGCTTCCTCTACTGATACTGCAGATTCATTGCTGTGGATGGTTGCACTGCAATTTTTTTTGTCATGTGAAATCTCAAGCACAAAGTTTGTCCTCTCAAGTTCATTTCTTTTGCTTCAGCTGTAGTTTTTGGATGAAATTGTACAGGTTGTCAGTATTTTATGTCTGTTAGCAGCTTTGTTTTGCATTAATGTGAATTCCTGACTCCTTGCCCTTGCAGTCCTTTTTTGGAATTAAGTCTGGAAAATATGAAGTTTATACTGTTTTGAATTGTTAATTCAATTGCACTTCAATTTATAATATAGTTTAAATTAGGTGAGTGTGGTAGATTACATGTTATGATACTGTGGTAGCTAACATGACTGTGGTAGCTGACAGTGCTGCTATGGATAGATAAAGATTTATAAGCAAAACCAGACAAGGAAGGTGAATAGGAGGGACTGTGCTATAAGCCAAGATATGGAGCTGGAGTGGATGGGGCTTTTCCTTGAAATGGGTCATGAGACAGTTGAATGTTTTGGGGCAAGTGTTAGAGAAGAGACCAAGGTGGCTAACAATATGGTAGGTGTAAGCTACAGACCATCTGATCAGAACAGGAGGTACCAGAGGCTTCAAAAGCTTCCAGATGGAGGAAACCTCAGCATGACAGGCCCTGGGTGATGTTAAACACCCTGATGTTTCCTGGATTATTCGCATCCCATTGTGTTGCCCTTTCAAAAAACATCAGGACTGTCTATCCCCACCATGTGTTGCATCACTATATTGCTCTGGAATCTCTTGATTCTAGATAGTAGATGCAGATAATTGGACTATTTTTCTCTGCAAGCTGTATTTTTATAAAAAGAGCCTTGTATGAGTGCTTACTTGACTTACTGAGTGCTTGATTAGGAAATAAATGGGAGACATGGTTCAAACCCTGTGTTTCAGGGAAGTATTGTAGGAATTAGGCAGGACAGAGGTGGGCAGCTTGTTGAAGGTGAACCACTTTGCAGAAATAAATAAAAGTTATTTTGGGCCACAGAATCAAAAGGAAAGATCCTGGCTTTATTTTCTAGAGGGAAAGACCCGTTCTTAGGGAGAAGAGGCCTTGGTTGGAGTTCCAGGGCACTCTGAAAACTACTTGCAAATGTATTTTTGTGTTCCTGTTTCTATACAGATAGTTTGATGCAGTGTTTCAATAAAGCAGCTTGATAGTCAGTTTCTACTTAAACTAGCTTTTGTTTGTTTGTTTGTTTCTTTGAGAAGGTGGACTTACTGCTTACTCATAAAATGGAAAATAGTAACTTAGGCACTGTGAGGTGGTCCTGTGCCTACCATTCTTCATTCTGTCTTGAGAAGCAGCTATTTCAGGGGTAAGATATTTCTATGCTCTAAAACTGGCATGTTCCCCAAAAGATAAAATTGGAAGGCAAAGAGAATATACTGTTCTCTAAGCTTCTATCGTATTGGGTCAGAAAAATAAGGTTGACACAAATCATTAGGTTAATTGATGAAAGCTATTAAGGTAGGTGTGTTTGAAAGTGTACTTACATAGAGAGAGCTGCAAACAGGGTTGAATTCAGTTCCCTGTGGCAGTTGTATTTACACGTTTATTTTTCTGCGGCACCGCCTTTTTAAATTTCCAGCTGGCCAACAGTGCCACCCAGGGGTATGAGTTTACATCAGCTGTTTTTCTAGTCTGTATTGTATTGTTTTGGTTTGTTTCTCACATGGTCTGAAGTGTCAGCTGCGCTGTTCTTGTCAGTTAAATTTGTAATGTAATCTTCTCTTGTCTGTCCTTCTGATATCCAAGAATTAAAGCTTATTCCCATATAATGTTGCTAAGATACAGTATGTACAGTCTTGTGTGAATAGTCTCATCTATACTGTTCTTTCACGTCTCCTGCAATGTCACTTACATCTGTGAAGACCAGGAAATAGAATAATCTCCTTTCATTCACTTTCATGGCAAATACAGCTCTACCTTTGTTAGTCCAAAACATCCGCAGTCATGCTTCTTAGTGTACTGTCTCTTCACAAGTCTTTTCGGATTGAATGCTCATTCTTGAAGGTTTCCTGCCTTTTCTTCCAAGCTCCTCGGTTTGTGGGTCCCATGCCAAAGCCAGCATTACATTAAATGTTGTGTTCACTACGTTTGACATCTGGTTTATAGAGAAACAGAGAATGCAAAACCAGAAAATGTTATTTTTAATTTTTTTAATTATTTCTTTGCAGTGAGGATCTCAGACGTTGGTTTCTTCAACAAGAAATGGATCTCTTGCGGTATCGCTTCAATGAACTAACTGACAGTTTAAGACAGAAATTCCTGGAACACGTTAACTTATCATTTGAAGCTGTAAGTATGTTACTTTGTGCATTTGTGTCATGTTAGATGTGCCTGTTGTGTTTTAAAATTCTCATTAAGGTAGTTTTAGTACTTCCATTCAGAAAATAAGATGTGAAATTATGGCTTTAAAAACCCAACCACACAGAACTTCTGAACTTGGAGAATCATGTGCATGCCACAGAAATAAGGATTAAGTGATGTAATTATGTGCTGCAACAAGAGAAGCTGGGTCTGCTTACAAAGGTAAGTTAACAATGTTTACAAAAGCTGATAGGTATTTTTGAAGCAAAATTCTGGAAAGGTTAGAGCTAGTCTGTATTCTTCAGATGCGGCATTTGTGTATCCATCAGGGCAAATAACACTCAGGTCACAATTACCTTGCTTTCTTTTATGTGTAAGTGATGAATTGTTTGATAATTCACCTTTAAGGGTTTCAGTGATAAGAAAACAATGGCTGTGTTTGATTCTAACCTAAAGTATATGTGCAGTCCATTCTTATCAATTTACTGACTTTAGTTGGAAATTAGTTTTGGTCAACATATGTCTTTATTCATAAACTTTACTCTAGAAGCTTTGCAATCTACTAACTGCTTTTAAGATGTTGGCTTCTTGCTATAGTTACCAAGGCAGTGGGTCCCCCCAGTGACCTGGGGACTGTGCATAAAACTGACATATGGAAAACCATGTGAAGATTAAAACTCATGTTAGCTGTTGAGGGCATAATTAAAATATAATAAAGTATGAAAATTTTGTATGGCTTGCACATGAACATAACTTACTGTGTAGTTGTCACTGTGGGTTAAAACCAGTAGGTTTCTACTTTGCAGGTATATTTTTGACACATGGTTGTATGTGCACGCTAAAAATCATTTCAATTCTGCTTTTTTTGTGCATCTTATGTGAGTTATTGCAGCTATAGATGTGTAACCAAGAAAGTGATTTAGCTTAAAAAAACTCTAAACGAAGATGGTATTAGATGTGATAGTTAAAAATTGCCTACTATGTTGAAGGATTTATGTATAATTTTAAAAGAAATTATGTATAATTAAATACCAGATTTATTGGTACATGTATATGAGTGTATAAAGTCTATGTAAGTTCTGTTATTTTCATTCACTAGACTATTTAATTTTGGCCCATTAAATACTTGCTAAGGAGAATGCAGAATATAAGTTGGGTCTATAATTCTGTAAATACTCTTTCTCCACAGGTGTTGCTTTCTCATTAGAGCTTAGATTCAAAGCTTTTTCCCTGTTTAACTTAAACTCATTCTAGATCTTCACCAGCTTATGAAAAACCTTGAAAATACCAAAGCTGTGTAGTCAAATGACAGTGGGTTTTGAGATGCTTTAGGAATATTACAAATGAGTTCCTGCTGTTATATACTGCTTCTTTTATTGAGTGGATTAATTGAAAATGTCTATTGCAGTTTCTGCATTAATTTCAGTAAAATTTTGCACTGTAGCTATGAACTGCTTTGTTAGAAAGCTCCAGCTTTGCCTGTAGCTCTCAAAGCAAACTTAACACAAACTAATGTGCGATCATCACTACTGAAAAAATCTCTTTCTTTTAAAATACTGTTTAATTAGAAGAACTTAAATATTCTAAAATGACGTGATTGACATGCATGATATGTTCCTAAATTGAAATAGCTGGCACCGGTGCATGTTGATGGCTAAAGGTAATTTGTGCATTGTTGAGAATGAATTTGTCTGGCTAAACAGTAACACACAGGCTTTCCTGGGTCCTCAAGAGGCTATTAGAAATGTCATTCTTTGGTTCAACAGACCTTTCAGCAAGCAGTGTGTTTGTGGAGCTAGGTTTCCATTGCTTATTCCCCAGTCTTATATTGTCCTGTCACAGTTTCAGCATTCAGCCTTGTGAGAATAAATTAATGTTTGCAGGTTGCTGGAAATAGCTAGAAGTATGGATTGGTTCTGTGCTATTGAATGTGCCTTCAATATGTCAAAATGATTAAGAAGGTATTGCTTTCCTATGCCTGTTGAGGCAACAAAGCATCAATTCATTGAAAATCTACTTCCCTGCTTCTATTTCCCTCCCGCCTTCCAGTTCCAGTGGGAATTTAAGCAAAATTAACCTTTCAAGATCATGTATAAACATTTGAATATTACTAAGGATTCCATATGTGTCTGAAACAGGTGTAAACTCTATGGTGCTGTATAGGGGCCATTAAAACTAAGGCCACTGTAAAAGCAATATTCTTTTTCTCAATGTTGTATTTGTAAAAGGCTTCATAAAGGAAGCGAAGCCCAACTGTACTCTTCATACTTCTGTTAGAGGTTACAGGTTTTTATGCCTTATTGTGCATACATGAAAATGGAAATCAAACTTTGTGCAACACCTGTGAGAAAAGGAAATGGTCTTCAGGAAAAGGAATTAGTTCTGATGTTACAATTCAGTTTCTATATTGGTAAACAGATAAAAATTCTACTGTGGAATTTTAATTGCTGAAGATATCCTAAGAAAAGTTAGTGAATTTTCCTTAAAGAGAAGACGGGTGCCTTACATTTTCTAGATAATGGTTCTGCGACTCAAAATTGTAATCTGAGATAGGCCAGAGCTGCTGAAGTTTAGACTACAGTGTAGACTGGTATAGCTGTGTGTCCAGTTAACAATTCTGAGAAACAGTGTAAGAAGCAATTCTTAGTATTTAATAAAAGAACTGTTCTTTTTTTGTGGGGAAGGGAAGTAAGTGGATCACTTTGTACAGTTCTGTCACAGTTATCTTCATTTACAGCACCAGCAAAGTAAAGCAAACAGTGGCGTATCTGTCACTTCTTTTCATGTTTGCTTACGTGCATGAGAAAGTCAGATGCATTCATATGGTTTTTGTAGGGGTTTTGCAGAGTGGTTCTTGAGATGTTATGAATTATGGCTTGAAAGTTACTGCTTTATAGAATCAAGAAGTCTTCAGTCCCACTTGGGGATGATATTTAAGCAGCTGTTAAGATATTTCTTTCTTTGAAGACTTTAGCACTCAAGGTCTTACTTAGCAACTTTTTTGGAAAATTGAAGTTGTTAGCAACTAGAAGAAAAAAATACTGGACTTTCTGAATTTTTTATATGACTGCCAGCTGAGGAGAGCTTGAAATGATAGTAGGTCTGATCTCATGATTAAAGAGAATTTCAATCAAAGAGCAAGAGCTTTCTGAAACTAAAAATAGAAATTAAATTTAATGAAAATGAGTGTTTTAATTTTTACAATAGGATTTCTTCTGTCCTGTGACTGACATCTATATTGCTGATGGTGCAAAATACATGGCAAAGAGCTTATTAAAATAAGTAAATACTTGCTGTTACTGAGAGGACGGATTCAGCGTCTCTGACAATAACTTGCTTCAGCTTTTGCATTTTGGCCAGTGTTTGGGGCAGTAGTGAAACTGTTTTCTTTTGGTTAAAGCATTCTGTGTAGTGTAATGGGTGCCAGGCTCTTAATCAGAACACCAACCCCCAATTTTCTGGGGGGGTGGGAGGGAAGGGGCATATATTGCTTCAATGAAATGCTGTTTTGCCTGCAAATAGTACAGAAAATAATGCAAACTGGTGTACTTTGTCGTATCTGAAGCTAGTTGTTATTACTAGTTAATTTCCGTATTTTCTGATGTATTTTCTAAACAGCTTTAAAGCTTTTGGTATTTCATTAGAAAATAAATTATTTAAGCTTGTGCTGCTCAGACACTCATAAACATTTTTAAATATCTTTAAAAATGAAAACATTCAGTTTTGAAGATTATTTCTGTCTTAACAGTTATTTGTACACCTTCCATTGCTTCCCCCTCAAAATTGTTTAAATTCTCAATAGGATTTAAACAATTCAATATTTAGCCTGTGTTTTTTCTGAAGGAAGTTGTGTTTGAACCATGGTGTCAAAAGTGATGTTTACAATATAGCCTCCTTTCCAGCAGCAAGAAAGGCACCAAAAAATTGTAACTTTTGAACTTTAACAGGAATTACAACTTTTGAGGGAAAACAGAAATTATTTTATATACACACTCACCCATTCACTCTGTGATACATTATTTTGTAGAATTCCCTTCCATATATTTTCCTGGGAGTGGTTAGGCTTGACTTTGGAGGTTTTAGGCTTAGCCTGGGAGCAGCATTTTGTTACATGACATTTTTACAATACTCTTAGGAAATAATATTTTGATAGGTATTTACTAGTGCCCTGGGTTCAGCAGTAGCAGTCATTTTTCTCCTTCTTAGTAGCTGGTGCAGTGCTGTGTTTTTGACTTTCGGCCTGGGAACAGCCCTGTTAACACCGATGTTGTTAGTTGTAGCTAAGTCATGTTTACCCTGACTGAGGACTTTCTGAGTCTCATGCTCTGCCAGGGAGGAGGGGAAGCCGGGAGGAAGCAGAGACGGACACCTGACCCAAACTAGCCAAAGAGGTATTCCAAACCACAGCACATCATGCCCAGTTAGATCACTGCTCGGTCAGGCAGGTGGTGAGCGGTTATATTCTCTTCTCTTGTTATTTCCCTTATCATTATTGGTGGCAGCAGCAGTGGTTTGTGTTATACCTTAGTTACTGGGCTGTTCTTATCTCAGCCCGTGGGAGTTACATTCTTTCAGTTCTCCTCCCCATCCCTCCGGGAGCTGGGGGGAGGAAGGGGGTGAGTGAGAGAGTGGCTGCATGGTACTGAGTTACCAGCTGGGCTTAAACCATGGCAACTAGCTTATTGAAAACACAGTTTTCTTAGAGCAGTGTCACCTAATTGATAGCCAGTTGTGGGGTATTTCTCTTGATGTTACCTGTTGCCTGAGAGAACAGGTATTTGAATGGTGCTTGCTTCATGTTAGTTAAAATCCTGCTGTCTTGCAGAAAGCATCTAGTTCAGCTTAGAGCATTGGACTTACAGGAAGTTTAGAAAACTTTCTCTTCAGTAATTCTGCAGTTGCCTTGTTTAGTAAAGCTTATTTTTACCCTTATTTGACACTTTAATTTCTGGACCTCAGTCTATAATACTGTCTTCAGTAATACTTCCTAGATGGCTTGCTGTCAGGTGTCCACTAAATTTTGGAGAACTGCTTAAGAGAGAAGAGACCAGATAACAGTCTTGTCTCAAAACTAAGGTGAGATGTGAGAGTTCCATGCTTTTGATGCGTCCTTGTCCTACGTTGCCTCTCTTGACACTTTAGTATAGTTCATTCAGTATAAGATGATTCTGAAGCATAATTGTTTCTTGCTTATTTAAAGAAAAAAAAAGAAAGGCAGAAACACTTACTAATCCGTTCCCTGTTTCTAAAGCTTGCTTATTTTTCATCTGTACTTTGACAGTATTTCCCCTGGTATGTTGAGTTGTTTTCTATCATAGTAACAGGAGAATTGTGGACTGGTTCTGAAGGTCTTTCAGAATATTTGCAGTCTATATTTGGGGGGTATAAAAGATAAGTTTTAAGGGATAGTGCTATCATCATCCAGATAAATACTGAAGCTTTTTATGTATGGCATGTAGCTTTTAGCTCTCAGGGCACATTAAATAATCTGTGTGCAAAGTCAGTCACATAGGGAGCAGAGGAAATCCTTAAGCAGCACTCAAGAGAAGTGAATGCTGACATTTAAGGTGACAGAGCCCATCAAAGAGAATATGCAAACACAGGTGTGCAGCTGAGATTTACATCAATTTAGGAGATTAAAGCATTAAAATCTTACTATAAATGAATAATTACAGCAATGATGCCTGACAGTTTCTGGCAGTAAAAGCCACTAATATAGATTTTTAAGATATTTAAAGGGAAATCTAATTAATATTTTAAGTATTATAATTATTAGAGAAAGTATTTTAATCTCTTCAGTAAATTCAGCATATGAAAGAATTGTGTGAAGTTTTACAGGTAGGTGACACTTGTCATTAACTAGAAAGTTGTCTTCTTTCTTGCCATGAGCTGTGGGCATCTGATGTTTTCCTTTAAGTTAGGACTACCTGATTTTTTCTGCCAAACTGTGATACAAGACCTGTTTGAAGTCAGTTAACATTATGCCCAAGCCCCATTTTTTCATGTAATTTTATCAGTGAGATTGTCTGTCTGTGTGGTTTTCCACATGCCCTGCTATGTATGCACCACCTGTTTATCCCTCTTTTCCTACCCAACCTTTTCATTTCTCTTTTTCCCTTTTTTCTTGTAGTTGGTTATGCATGCCCATATCAGAAGCCCTTGAGTGATTACACTTATTATTTGTTAAAATAGTGCTGTTAGACCTTCAAGTTGTGAGATAAATCCTGGTTTATTTATTTGATGTTCTGATGATCTGATGTTCTGATTTTGATGTGGCAACTGCCACAAATTATTATTAAAAAGCTTTCAATGTGTTTAGGTTTGAGCAAAACTGTAAGATACCTGGATCACTGATGTTCCTAGGAATTCCTGAATTAAGGTGTTGAGCTTCCTATTGTTCACATATTTGGTCTTACACCTGACACTGGGGAAATAATTAATCGCGATGATGATGATGATAACCAAAGCTATAAAAATAGAGTAAATCTGTTCTTTCCTTCACTCTGTATGCTGCTTATCTTTTTCTTGCCCTTCAAGGCTGTGTCTGTGTCATATTGCACAGTAACTCCTAGATCTTAATCTGGATATTTGCATTCTTCTGAAATATAAATAGGCATCTCTAATATATTCTGCTTCTTTCAGTAATTGCTTTAAGATATTTAGGAAAATCGGTGACAGTATTCTCTTTAGAGTTTTATTTACACTTTCTTTTTCTTCTAATACATGTCAGCTTGTGCTTTATAGCATTAAAGGAGAAATTGGGTCATAAGTTGCCTAGTCATGCTGGTTGCTTTGCTCAATAGTTAGAAGTGGAGTCCCCTGGAATGGCAACTAACTTGCCAGTTACAGTAAATTATCTGGACTAATGTTTCCTTAAAAGGAAACTCTATTAGCACAAGTCTAAATGATCTTTCTTTTCATTCCTTGTGACTTTTAACTTACATGTTAATTTCTGTAAGTATTAACACTTCTTTCATTCCTTGAATTTGGCTTTTTCCTCAGCTATTGCTCAATCCTTCTGTTCTCTAAAATGACAATGAACAAAACTTCTTTATTCATTGCCTTTTCATAGAACTTTTCTTATAGGAACTGTCACTCATCTGATTCATTTTTAGATAACTGCCACATATTCTAGGACTTTTAACTTCTAACTCTTGGAATAGGTCTGGCATGCTCATTTTACTGTTCTCTCCTGTTTCTCAAATCGGACTCGGCTGCCTCTTCCTATCACAAAGTAACCCTCTAACTTTCCCATCTCAGTATCTTGCATTCCTACTTCCTGTGTAGTGATCTCAGTAGAACCAGGGCCTAGTTTTGCTCTTAAATTCTGGGAGTTTCTTCCATGCCATAATAGTCTGCTTCAGTGAAACTGATGATGCAATTATGCTGTTCATAATCTTTCTTTTGAAAACATTTGAGTTTTGAAGAAGATTTATCAATTCACTGTTTTCTTTTAACTTACCCTTTCTATGTTCTGTTTCTGTGGTGAGGGCAGTAGGATTCAGTTCTTCAAATTGTCTTCTTTTTCATGGATGTGTGGTGTGGCCTCAACCCTTACCTGATAGCTAAAAACTTTTGCTAGTAGCTCTGTTTTCTGTTGATTTTGTCTTTCCCATTTTCCTTTTTGGGTGTTCTCCTAGCATATTGCAAGGCTGTACGTTTTCTTAGAACACCATTTACTTTTTGGCACTGTCAGAAATACCTGATCTGAAGCCCTCAGTCTTGAGATTCAGCCTTTTGTCTGCTTTGATTTGCATAATTTTAACTGTTCAAGACATGCCACTTGTTCTTAGACATCAAATGAAAGATCTGTCCTTTCAGCATCTGCAGCTGAAGGTTTCTTTATGTCAGTGATACATCTGATGTTGATTTGGAAGGTCCAGTAAATTTCTGTTTCCTTTCTACTTGGTTCTTGTGAAAACCTGCTGTAGAATTTCTTCAGCTTAACCAGTCGGACTCTGTCTCTCTCTGGGGAGTGTTCAAGGATCTCCTTTTCACGTGGACTAAAATGTTCTGTCATTGCTTTCAAAATGTTTACATATTTCTTCTTGTTCTGTCCACTAAAGGGTGGTTTTTGTTGTTGTGTTTTTGTTTTTTGCTGGTGGTTTTTTTTGTTGTTGTTTGGTTTGTTTTTTTGGGTTTTTTCCTTTTGCTTTGTTTTTCTGTTCAACTTACAAGACAGACTAATCATGCTTTCTTGTTTCTTCTTTTAGCCTTTGTGTGTGGTGATTTGTCATTTCTATGGGTGTCCTTTGCCATTTTTTAGTGGGGCAGCATCTTTTTTACTTATTTTTTGAGTGCAGCGTCAGCTAGTCAGAATATTCCACCTGAACCATTACCAATTCTAAGATGACACTCAGATTAAATGAATGTATCTTTGCATCCTCCCCATCTTCTTTTCTCCTCCTCCAAATAGTATCATGTAATGACTCCCAAGCTGGAGATGGGTAGGTCGCACAACAGCTTTTCTCAGTGTTCCTGGTTAGTCAACTTTTCCTTTGTACAGAACTGGCTCAGATTTAAAACCTTGAAGTGTCTCTGCTGAAACGCCGTCTTCAGTTTTAGACCTTTAGACAGATTCTCTTGTCTGATCCCATTCTCCAGAGCTTTTCTGGTGTCCCCAGCCTCATAGCATTTAAATATGTAACCTGCATTTATTTTAATATGCAGGTTAGGAACTAAAATATTAAATTTTAGTTTAAAATGAAATAATTGTGGACCTTGGCTTAGTATGTCCTTCTATTTTTGAATTAAATTCTTCCATTCACAGCTTTTCCAATCGGTTTTGCATCCAAGTTATAGGATATTCAGTGGAACTATTTGGTTGTTTGTCTGCGAAAGTGTCTTATGAGAGAGTGGCTTTAAGGGCTTCTGATACAATATGACACCTAATTTTTCCTTATCCCTGAGGTCTGTTGCACTATCATAAAGGCAGTGAGAGTGACTTAACACAATTTTTTGTCAGATCTGTGTGCGCTGTTAGTTGTCTCCTGTGTTTTTCTTAAGTACTATCAGATGCATTGATTTCTTGCTGTACCTCTCCAGGAATTTAACCTGATACTCTGGAATGTGGAGTGGAATAGAATGCGAAGTTTTATCCTAATCTGTTTTTCAGTGATGTTCTGGTCGTCATCTTGACTGTTCAGATATCCTGTGATCTCTGTTTCATCTTCAGACTGTTCATTCCTTAAACGCATTTCCTCTTTGCTGCTTCCGCAAGAAATTGAAATTATTACTTATTATCATGTCTTTATCTGTGGTATAAAGATGATGTAAAATTGAATTTAGATCCCCTGCAATGCTTCTGTTCTTTTATCTTCCTGCAGTGTGCAGAAGAAATAAACTTCAAAGCGCAGTATATTTCTTGAATACATCTTTCTGTGTTGCTGTTTTCTCTCCACAGAGTATAAAAAAATCCTGTTTAAATTAGCTTAGAACTCCTTCACCTCTGAAAACTCTCGTGAAATCTAAAAAAGTATTATGAGTTCTTTATGCCTTCTAGGTTAGATATCTTGTTTTGGGGTAGCTGCCAGTTGTTGCAAAATTAACCATCTTAATTTTTTTAATGCTGTTATAAAGCACATTATCTTAATAAAATGCTTTGGACCGTTGTAATGAGGAATAAACAGCAGATGGGAATAGTCAGCTGGGGGAGCTAATGCTCTGTAGTGGATCTACCAGCATCTGAGATGAAAGACTAAAAACTGCAAAATGAAAGGAAAGAGCAAAATGCATTAGTGATGTTTTTTTTTTTTTTTCCACAGAAGCTCTTTGATGTTGCAGTTGAAGTGCTTTTCTAGCAGCTTTAAGCAGTAGAAATTAAACTTCTTTAATTTCCATTTTTATGATCAGAGCACTCCTATGAGAGACCTTCTGATAAAACTATTACGCTTTCTTCAAAAGCATTTATCTCAGTAGTGAGGCAGTTGTATAAATATTTGTAGGTTAGCTTCTTGGGGAAAAAAAGTGTTTTATGGCTGCCTTTATTAGGTGGGGGAGATCCTAAAATCAGATTTGCATTAATGAGAATGGGACTAATTTGTGTTTTTAGTAAGGACAGATATGGGTGAAAAAAAAAATACTCAATATTGTGTCTGGCCACTAAAAGGCTGTGACTATAATTATTCATTTTGGTGCCAGGTGTATAAACCAAAATGTTGTTCTCACTAGGTTTATAGGTTTTCATTTTGTAAGCATGAAATAATACTTTTTTTTCCCTTCCCAAACAAGATGGGGAAAAATGCTTGAAAGTGGAAACACTCTGCAACCTAATTTTATTGTGTTTAAAATTAAACCAAGCCAAAGCAGTAACTATACCCAAATAGGCTGCTGTTTACGTTAGTTAAGGAAATTGTTCTGAATTTTATCTTTGTTTCTGGCTATTTGAATCTTCTATTTGTCCCTTTCCTTGAAAACCAGTGATGCTTGTCTTAAAGGTGACAGCAAAAGTCAGAAGTGATGCATAGCTAAGTGGGAAATAGTGCCTAACTGCCAAAGTAAAAATACGTATTCTATCACATAGCTCCCATCTGGAAGTCATAAGAGAAACAAAATTGTATGTGGAAAGACTTAGAAGTAGTTTATTTTTTTTTCCTTGTTTGTGGTTTTGTTTAGCTTTTGCTTTTTTTCTTTTTTTTTTTCATGCTAGAGTTTGTTCAGTAAGACAGCAAAATGTATACCATTAGTGCTTTTACAAATGTAACAGGTGACTGTTGTCCTAGAGAAATTAAAGGAAGTAATACATTTCTCACTCAAGTTTCAGGAGATAGATTTAAGTGAAACCAAGCAGGGGCTTTGTCACAGAATTGACTGATTGACTGTTCCTTTTTAAAGATTCTTTTTTATTCCATGTAAAGAAAAAAAAACCCTCACTGATATTTAGGTTTGTGGCTACCTCTTGTAGATGACTGTAGTTATGTATTAGGGGAAGAAAATCCTAGGCAAACCTCTTTCCTCAGAAGTATTAGCGGTGTGGGAATTCAGTTCAACCAGTATGTCGTACTCTTCAGGTCATTGTACTGCAGTTCGAGGATTTGGTAGGCCAGTTGGCAGGTCTGTTTGCAAAGTAGTGTCTTTTGCAAAGCAGTGTTATTAACTGGCTGCAACCCAGAATAATTGGGTTGATTTCAAAGCAACCTGAGTATTCTAGTGAGCGAACATTGTGAGCAATTGGGTAGATGTGGAGTGAGGTTTGATTAAAACATCTAAGCTTAAAATGAATTGTAATATCTTCTTACAGACTTTCAAAGCAAAGCTCAATTCACAGGAGAATATAAACACATCTCATAAATCTAAGAGGGAGAAGTTTGCTGGAAGGAGTGGAAAACACACGCTTGCCATTTTTTTGGTGCACTGCTAGGGTGGATGAGAAAAGGGCTCTATTTATCCTTCTCTAATGGATCTTTGAACTGTAAACATGACTTTGTTATTAGTAATGGAGAAAACGAATATTTTTGCAGTAATTCTAGTTGCATGTATTTATTTGCACATATGGTGTCGGTGATGTTCTATAAAATTGTGAAATTAAGCAATAGATGTGATTGAAGAATATATAGCTACTGGGGATGTCCCTTTTCACCTTCATAAACATAATGAACAACAGTTTGTAAATGATGCAAAATGCTAAATAAAAGTTTTAATATGGTAATCGTCTAATTTTTATTAGAAACAGATGTTGATTATCTGTAGAAATCTAAATGGACCTTTAGAAGATAGCTCTTACTGCTTAAAATTGACTTGTGAAACTAAACTAAAACACAAACTGTACAGTTACTTATGCCCCCCTTAGCACACTAGAGCACTACGATTCTTACTAAGTAGCTCTGTGTGGTTTATCATTTGAGTTACAGTGGACTCTAAAGGTCCTGTTCAAGGTTGAATCTTTCTGTGACGGGAGCTATGCATACTCTTTGTGGTATAAAGTATATATCCTCTTCCTGCTTTGAAAAAGTGAACGTGGTTTGAAATAAAAATTGCAAAAAAGACTGCAATAAAAATGAGATGATGAATAAAACCATGTTGAAAACAACCAGACAACATTTGGAATACAGTCTGAATCCTGACGAAAATGTTCTGCTGTAACCCTGGATTTCTAAAGTAATATGAAGTTGCAGCTGTACCAGAAATGCAGTGGATAATGGGTATCTTCAACACCACGTTGTTCAGCTTATGATAGAAGAGGTGGGAAGGGCACTCACGCTTCTTGTGTGATGATGTGCTCTAGCACTTAGTAGTTGACCAGGTCACACGTGACTGCTTTATTGTCTAGTGGCTTGGAAATGACGACAGAAGAGCAACTCCTGACATGATCCTTATAGATCTTTAGTTGTTAGCAATCAGTAAATTTGGATTCCTGGAAGAAACATTGTAAAGACAAGGAGAATACTGTCGAGTGTCTTCTTTTTCTATAAATATTTCAGACATTCTTTTTGGGCATAAAGAAAGAGAAGATTGGGAAATCAATAGTGCTTTTTGTAAAATGATGTCCATATGTTACTCAAGAAGAAAATAAATTCTTTGGATAATGAAGGCATTAAGTTGTTTTGTAGTGGTTAAGGTTAAGATTGTTTCCAAAATGAATTTTTTCCTCACATAGCAGTGAATGCAGATGTTAACTTCAGAAATGTTTGTATTGTTCCTTAGTAAAGCAGCATAAAAGCTGATGGGATAGTTTGTGGAGGATGCAAATACACTGCAAGTAGAATTTACTAGCTGCTGTTTTGGATGTGAGTTTTATAAAATGGTCTGCAAACACTGAAATACTCTTCCCTGCTAATCCTGTGATTGAATCTAGAGAAACATTTGTTAATAAGTTTCTGCAAAATTGAGTCTGGTGTTAGCATCCTTATTTGTGAACGGAAGAAAACTTGTTGGCATATTTCTCATAAGGATCTTCCATTAGCTCCTCAGTACTGTGTGACTTTAATATGTATGTAATATAACATGTATTACTACATACATACATGTATGTGTATATGTAGTAATTGTTTTGTTTAGCTTCCCTTTTCATGGATGTAGAGCAATGTTTGTCAGGAATGTAGGAAACTGGACCTGTGTCTGAGTTTTCTCTGTGATTATAGTAAGCATGAATTAGCTGCATACTTGAGGACAATCCATAAAATGTCCTTTCCGTGCCCACTCCTGGCTTTAAAAAAAAATCCAAACAACATTTCAATCAATGGATAAGAATACATAATATTCCAAGTACAGCCCTTTATGTTTTAAGGGATGCGAGCAATCCCAACAAGAGCTAAAATAGTAAGTTTTAGTACCATCGGAAGTAGAATTTTCTTTTTAATTCATTGTGCCTGGCTAAAATGGAATTGATATCCCTTAAGAGGAGTCATCAGATTTTTGAACCTCTGAAATATTTTAAAGTCCATGCCTGCTTTAACTGGTAGCACAGCTGGTGTCCTTTCCTAATCAAGCTAGTATTAATTAACTGTCTGAATAAACTTTAAAGTTATACTCTTAAATATAATGATATTCAAGTTAATATTTTTGTGTTCTAGTCTAGTTTGTACTGTGATGTGTGGCAATGGAGAAGATTGACTAGGAAATGACTGTTTTGTCTTTTTCATACTTAAAATTGAAATATAGTGTAATACTGAGATGCTGATGCCATCTCTTTTATGAGAAGGGTGTTGTGACACTTGAGTACCAGCTGCTCAAGCAAGTTCTAAGAAGTTCACTTTGTAAGGACACCAGCGATGTGTGCCTGTAAACACCTGAAGCTGAGCCTTGGAAAAGGAAAGAACTTGTGCATTGAGTTCTTGTTCCTTACTGGGAGACCTAGAAACAGCCAAAGTAAGTAGTTGTGCATATATAGTAGTACAATCGGAGCAGGGTTATAAAATGTATTTTGAAGTTTTTGGGCTGGCTCACTGCCACTGTTTGTTTAACCAAGGCTTACATATTAAATTATTCATATTTTAATCTAAATTTATGTGTTTTTATGTTTCCAGGACAATTCTGTGATTAAAAATCCATGAATAACCTGCATGTATAAAGCAAGAAAACTAGAAATAATGCAACTTCTCCCAAATCTGCTCCCTTCCTTTCTTCTCATGCCTTCCCTTTTCATGTTGTGACTTTTTCCTAATTTTTTTAAGTCTTAAAAACTTATGATGAAGTGTTAAATTGTTTCAAGCTACAATACATGTCCCACTGTCACTGAAAAGGGAAGATCCTTTTCCTTGTGTTACTTTTTGCTTCTGCAAACTAAAGAATGACTTGGTGATAAGCAGTTTTTGTTAACTAAACTGGCAACAAATGAGGCAAAACTAGGGAGTTACTGTCTGTGGAGTGAGTTGAATCAGTTCAGTGTGAAGGGTCAGATGAGCACCAGGTGACACCCTCAGAAGAATTCTGTTTATTTATTTTTAGAATCTCCTGTATCTTATCTGGCAAACATCATTGAGCTCTGTCAAAAGTAATGCAGCCTGTTTATCTTTCTGATCTTGATTAGAATCTTAAAAGCTGTATTTAATTGTGTCTAATTTTTTAATGATTACCGGAAAGTATTCTTGCAGGTGCCGTTTTAGAAATGAGGTTATTAAATGTGCAAACTTTAGTGTTCTTATTAAAATAAAAAAAAATTGAAAGAAAGGGGAAAAATCCCTTTCCAGCTTCCGTGAACTAAGTAAAAATAGGGTGCATGTTTCATGATGCTCTGTATGCGGAGGTACAAGCATGATCCAGCTGAAAGCTTCAGTTTGAGCTCAGACTATAAGAAGCTTATTTTCATTGCACTGTGTCTTCAGTCAGTTTTATGCAGTTTTTCATGAAAACAGTGAAATCAGTAATGCCAATATCAATTATTTTTAATTTTTCAGTCTTTAGAAAAGCCAGTTGTATATTTAAATGCATTCTGGAGTCATCTCCTAGCTTTACTTAGGGACTAGGAATATCCTTGTTTCTTCTTCCTTTCTCTCCATTAGCCGAAAACATGAAGGCAATGTGAATATAGTGAAAAGACAAGGAGCAAAATGTTGGTAGGGTTTGCCTGAAGTTTTGCCTGTGATAAAGTGCATGAGGCTGCAAGATGTAAATTATTTAACAGCTTTATAACAGTATTTATTTATATGATAGATATTGCTTTGCAAGAACATTTGTTTGTTTAGAAAATACAGTTTCTGGTGGAACTGTGTTTTTAGTAACACTGGTCATAATCTTATCTGTAGTCATGGTCCATTAACCTGTTTTACTGGAGGTTTCACCAGGATCACTTTTACCCCAACAGTGTTAATTTTTTTTGCTAGTGAGATGTAAGAAAATCTCTAATCACTGTGACTTTACATTTGTACAAGATTGGTATGGTCAAATGACTTAATAAGATTCTAGACAGCTTGTGAAGTTTGGAGTCAGTATCATTATTTTATAGGTATATTAAGAGGTAAAGACACCTTGAAATTAAATGTAATACTGAATTAAATGATTTTGTGGATGAAAATGAGCTGATAGGTTTTAGAAAAACAAAGGAATCCTTGCTTTTCCCCCTTCTCATTCTTCCCCAATATTGCAAGCTTTATCTTGTAAAGCCGTGACTGGATTGTTTTAATGCCTGTCTGTAAAAAACCGAAAAGAATCCTTGGCTTGGTTTCATGTTTTATTTAGTGAGATATCCTAGAAGAAGTAATCCAATTGTAACCACTATAGCTATACAATATGTTTCACTGTTTTCATTTGAAGACAGTTTTATCGATGGTAGGCTTGGCTCTTGTAGGCAATTTCTACTGAGAAACCATAAACCTGTTCTATTTGAAAAATGGAAGTTGCTGTTCTGGAATTAAAATGAAAACTTTGGTCTGTTACTAGGTGAAAGGCAAGCTTGTAGGCTTACATGATGACTTAGATTTATAGTTATTTAAACAAGAAATATATCATCTGGAAGGAGTAGCAGGGTTTTGGTAGCACTGTGTTAAATTTGTATATAGTTCCTGCATGTGATGTTTGAGAAGTGGGAATCTTTTGAAGACTAATATGAATGAGATCATTAGTGGGAGTATTTTATAGATAGTGTTTCCTCAAATTACTTGCACAAACACATTTAACTGTTTTGATACAGCTACTTTGCTAAAGAAAAATGTTCTCTATGCAGCCTGTTTTTCTCTGAGCATTAGATTGACACATGTGGAAATATAATGCTACTGTGTATTTCCTCTGTCTTCAAAGTGACATTCTTCTGCCTTGCTGGCAGCTTTATTGTTATTCTTTAAAGCTGATTTTCCTGAGAGTACTACAGTTGCATCTAGATCAACATCATGATGCAGACAGGGTAACCATAAGCCTTCTAGACATCCCTGCTTTGGCCATTTCATATGCATCCATCAAATCACTTTCATAGAGCACATTTGCTGAACTACTCCTCCAAGTTTGAAGTGAAAGAGTCCTCCTTCCTGTGACTTCCAAGAAAAGTGGGGTTTTGTTGGGGTTTTGTTTTGTTTCATTTTCTCAGTCTTTCAACTGAGAAGAAGGAAAAAAAAATTTAAATGTGTGTTTAATTGCATAGAAGTGTTGGTCAACAAATTAGGTATTCTGTCCCATTCAGAAAAGAAACTGAACTGTTTATGCACATCCCTTTCCATGCAGATGAATGACACTGAGTGTCTGTTTTATCTTGTGTTTGGAGTCTGGGTGGGTATCTAGTGCATGTGATTGCCTTGCACTGGTTCCTGACGAGTCTCTAAAAGCTTGTCTTGTCTGCAGCCTTGTATCACTTCTCCATAGTTATTGGAGCACTGTCACACAGTGTGTTATACTTTGGTGACATCTGTGTCCATCTATGTTTTGGGGAGGTGTTCTGTGTTTCTTACCACTTAATCCCTTTCAGTCAGGGACTACTTCCATTGTACTTTATCAAGAACATATGTTGTGCAAATATTTAAGATTTAGTTGCATGTAGTTAAGTTACTAGGTATCACTGCTGTATTACCAGCCCCTATGATCTGTTTTATCAGAGTAGGCTACTTAGATTTATTTTTTTTATTATTTCTTACTTTTTTCAGGTTTTAAGGAATGAGCTTAATAATGATTTAAGGCAGAACAAATTGATTCCAAATTTTGTTGTTATTTTCCATTGTGTAAAACCCTGAAATGATTTATTGATTAGTAAAATCATTATAATGTACTAATTTTGTGTGGCCTTTCTGCCACATTTGGTGCGCTATTAAGTGGCAAAAAAGCATAACACATATAGTTATGTATATGCAGTATTTTAAGTTTTTATATTATGAAGTGTAGCATTATCCATGGTTTTTCAAGCTAGAAATTTTGGCTGAAATAGTTCAAGTTGTTAAAATAGAGCATTGCTGCTTAATTTGCCCAGTTCAAGAGCTGGAAAAGCACTCACATTTATAGAACAAGAAGTATACTATAGACATGACATGTTGTGGGCTGTTTTTGTGGTTTTTTGGGGGTATTTTTCCGCTTGTTTGTTTGTTTTTGGGTTTTTTAAGTCTGGATTTAAAAATGAGCTGAAACTCATGTTTTTGTCAAAAATCTGACAAAGTTGTTTCAGTCCTTACTAACTGCCATTGAGTTGTCATGCTTTCTTTTAATGCATACAGTAAAACTAGGTGTGAACAGGGCTTATCACAAGTTTTAATTTGTTGGCTTTTAAAAGGCTGACTTTTACAAAATGTGGTGTTGTGTTAATGCTTAAAATTATTATATTTTAAAATCTGCACTACAGCTTCAGAAGGAAGGTTATTTAACACTGTTGACCACTAGTGTTTTGCTGGTTTCTGCTTAATTATTAGTGATCGCTTGCTGAATATGCAATTCTTTTTCCTTTATCAACGAAAGGAATGATGTATTCACAGATTAAGTAATCTTTTAGCTTGTATTAATTAGAAAAAACCCAAACCAAACCTTATTCTGAAGTATTTCAGCAGTTTTAAAACAAGCTCTTAATTTTAGATTAGTGAAGACATGAAAAATGAATTGGCAAATGAGCTGCTTACATCAACCCCTGGCTTCAGTATGGCTAAAGTAAAAGAACAAATATTCTATAAGGTAAGTAGAAACTGCCAAGTTCCACAGCTTTGCATTCATTCTCCTTCACTTAAACTTGGAGTTATTATGTTTACATATACTATTGCTAACAGTTAATCAAAGCGTCTCAACCGACACTAATAAGAGTTTCTCTTCTTCATGTCAGTATAAGGGTAGAAGGGAGGGGCTGCGAGTGAAGTGAGCTTTGAACTACTATTACTGTCTTCTGTACTCTTCTGCCATCTTTTGTCTTTCACCACAAAAATGGTCTTAAGTTTTAACATTTCCCAGACAATTGACTTAACTTGCCTGGCTGACAGACCATTCAGTTTGCAGGCATTCTCGAGCATCTGTTGCTGAAACTAGGTTTGATCTGAATGTATTAGTCTGAAATGCTTTTTGCAAGAGAGCAAAGGGAGAGGAAATAAGCATCTAATGGAAATCCCTGACTTTTTTGGAGTGAAGTTGGTTGAGTTCCAGATCTACTTCCAAGATGTGTAGCTTTTCATGAATAAAATACTTCAAGTTGCCTGAAACAGAAAGCCACCAGAAGGCCATTTTCAAATATCAAATCAGTAAGTGATACAAAGCTACATAATTGGGCTAATTAACATAGATACAAGCTTTAAAGTACCTTATTTGCCTAGCTGCATGACCTTCTGCAAGTAAACAATTTCTCCACCAAAATAATGATCAGCTATTCCAAAACCAACACTTAATTTCAAACTATTTGCATTTTGCCTGGAAAGAGTGCTAAAAGACAGAATGACTTAAAGCTGTACTGATACATCTTTTACACCTGGGTCAGAGCAATCCCAGGCACGGCTACAGGTATAGGCAGAGAAGAGATTCAGAGCAGCCCTGTGCAGAAGGACTTGGGGGTGTTGGTCAATGAGAAACGGAACATGAACTGGCAGTGTGCGCTCGCAGCCCAGAAAACCAACTGTATCCTGGGCTGCATCAAAAGGAGCGTGACCAGAAGGTTGAAGGAGGTGATCCTGCCCCTCTGCCCTGCTCTCGTGAGACCTCACTTGGCGTATTGTGTGCAGTTCTGGTGTCCTCAACATAAAAAGGACATGGAACTGCTGGAACAAGTCCAGAGGAGGGCCACGA
>WYDI02005556.1:47987-59688 GCA_009867235.2 Psittacus erithacus
CCATGGCAGGGGGGTTGGAACTAGATGATCTTAAGGTCCTTTCCAACCCTAACTATTCTATGATTCTATGAGTCTTAAGGTTGTAAACATTGTTACTGCATTATTTTGCTATTCTACAATGTGGGGTTTTCTTTCTCAGGTTGGACTTGCAGATGCTGTGGATCTGTTTAGAGCCAGAAGAGTGTTTATTAAAGACGGCTTTGCATATGTGCCACTTAAGGATATCGATGCACTTGTTTTGAGTAACTATAGAACAAAGTTATCTAAAGCACTGGCGGTAAGTCTGCTACTGATTTTTACAACTTCCATTGCGTTGTTTAGTGACACTCTTGGACAAAGACCTTTTTGATTTTTAAATGTATGTGCTTCCATCTGAAGAATAGCAGAAATCCCATTAAAAATGCTGGCAGCACTAAAAAATTTTGTTATGAGCTGGAGTTTCATTACTTTAAAATGGAATTTAGCATATGATGTAGATGGTAAATAAATGTCTCCTAGAGGATTTTGAAATTGTTTCCTACATAGAGTAGCATGACTTTTCATTAATAATGTGAGCCCCATGCACATGACTTTTTTTTCTCTCTTTGTACCAATATTTTCTCACAGAACATTTTGCAGCATTTGTTTTGTTGAAACAAGCAAAATACTGATTTGTGGTTTGTTGTTTTTTTTTTTTTCTTTTTTCATAGTGAAAACTAAAATGAGGATAAGTTAGAACATGTTAGGGAAAAATGAAGTCTTCATTGTAGGAATGCTTCAGGTATCAGATCTAGTTAGGACATATAGTAAATACTGTATGTGAATGTTCTTCTGTTAGTAATTTGGTGATGAATTTAGGAAATGCTAATTTTACAATGTGAGACTCTTCACAGAGTTTAAAAGTTGGTGATCATGTAGAATGCACAGAGCTTTAGTCCTAAAAAATACGGCATTGGATAACATGAAGGCAGTTCAGACTGCTTTTAAAAAATATTTTCAAAGCCTTAAATTGCCATGCTGCATTAATATCAAGGTTGACCGTGAGCGTTTAGTAAACACTCTGAAGTAAAAAGGCATTCCTTTAAGAAGCTGTCAGTATGTTGTTTTTTATAGTTTGTTAATTTTGAATATAACTGGAGTCTATGAAATTATTTAATGTGAAATCAAAAATCATGATACTCTTATGTGAACATATATGTTAGTACTATTTCATACAACTGTAACTAGAGACATTTCAGCTGATGCATAATGTTATTGCTGAAAGCTGATAATACTTGAGTAGGATTTAAAAGCAATGAATGTATTCTATAGAAATATGGCTAAGTACGCAAGGTTGTCAGCATCTATTCAAAATACTTTTAGGAAGCTTCTGGAATTTGCCCGTTGTGTGAGTATTTGTTGTGGAGTTTAAGCTGAAAAGTCTGAAAAACAGAAGGAACTGTAATGACTTGGCTATCTGACTTTTCAGTTGGAGGAAAAATGTGCAGCTTTTTTTACAAATTCATGCAATCTTATAATTTTGTTTAACTCGGATTACTTTGTTAAAGCCAGTAGCTGCTTTATAGTGAAGGAGTGCTCTATATTGCCCTCTGTAATCAGGGGTTAGAAACTCTTAACACTCTTGTGAGTGTGGAAAACTATCTTCTATAGAACTGCTGTGTTTTAAGTTACTGCAGTATTTCAGGTTTGCATTAGTTTTTTAGTTTTAATACATATATTTTGCTAATGAAAGTTTGCCATATTTTCAGAATAAGGAATAAAAGATTTGTGGTTTCTGTCCTATCCCAAAGCACCTACTTGAGCTTGTGGGGTCTTGATTTACTGATTTACAAGCTAATTTAGTTTGAGAAATGACATTTAATAAGCTGTTTCAGCTAATTTTAGGCAGCACAGTGCACTGCTGAGAGATGCTGGGAATATTATTGAGTCTTTCGAAACAAAGGCTGAAAATCAGAGGTCAATCTAATGTTCTTCTGTTACACCAAATAGGCATAACTGGACTTGAAGGCCTAATGTGGTAGCTGGATAATTGGTGTAGTTTTCACTGAAACAAAACTATAATCATCAATTACTGTCAATCAATTACTGAAATTTTTGTGAATCTGTAAGAAAACATGTTTTTTTACAGAAAGGATTGTACATAAGGAATCTTTTTAAAATCTGAAGATGGTAACCATTGCTGTTCCACAACATAGAAATCAGGAGGATGATCTTTAATCTTTTCCTCAGGCTTATATAGAGGCATATTTTTAATGGAAGTTATAACACAGTGGCAGATTTCCAATATTGTTTGTAAAAGGTAGTTGTTGAAATACTATTTGATCAAGGCCTAAGTTCTGCAAGTACAGTTGGTTTAGAAGTGCTTGGTAGTGCTTCTGCAGCATGTGGATGTTTGTATGTGTCTGCTGCAAAGGAAAAATCAAGCAAGAGAAATGTGCTGAATTTCAGGCACTATGGTAATATAGAGGTCTGTATGACTTTGCACAGAAGTTGTGCATCATGGCCAGATTTGATTAAGAAGTAATAGACCCTTCTTATTTAATTTGTCTCTTAATTAATGTATTTGACAACATTACCACTTTGGTAAGCATTATTTAGGTGTGCTTTTGGGAGTGTGTTTTAGTCTTTTTGCAGCATCTGGCTATTTACACTTTGTTCTCAGCACTTTCTAATGGCCAATCCTTGTTTTATTAGAATTTGAGAATTAAAGATCTTAAGGGTGTGATAAACCAAATCAGGCTTGAATGCTTTTTCTAAAGAAGGGAGTTGTATTTTCACAGGGTCATAAAGTTAGGCTAAATACTTGTATCTTCTGTGGGGAAGTTTGACTTTGGCCAGTACTTCTGGCTTTGGCAGTCTCTTACAAGTTTCTAAGGGACAAAATACTTTGAATATAGGTAGTAGAAAGATGATCTTCCAGGCACATAGTTCTGAGGAAACTTTTTTTTACAGCTCTTATTAGTAGTTCAGTTCTTCAATGTTAAAGCAGCATAGTTTTCCATTGTGGGTTGTTTATGTGGTGTTATTTGTACTGTGATGCATGTTTTGCCTCTCGGACGTTGTCTGGTGCTATTCTAAGCAATCACACACACAGGTTTTTAGAAGGAGCTCTCCTTACTCAGGAATGATTTTATGATTAAGGCCTGGCATGTCTTTTTCAAGGTCTTCTGAAGCTGTTACACTTCGTGGGAGTGTGCTAAAGCTACTCTTCCTTGTTCTCCAAAGGACAGAAAAATTCAGGTAGTTGCCTCGCCTTATTACATTACTCACTACATTGCAGGCTCATGTTGCCACCATCCTGCATGTTAGAGGGTGATTCTAACTGAATTATAAAGAAGGAATATAATGAGAGTGAATTGATGTGTTGATACTGAGCTTTCAGAGAACAGTAAATAATTCATAGTGCTGACTTCTACTTTTAAAAGAAGTTTTATGTTGACACTGACACAAATTCAGTTTAGTCAGAGTTATGCTTTAATTGCTTACTAGTCAACGAAGCAGTCATGTTTTGTTTCATCCCTTAAAAATAAGTTTGACATCTCTACTGGCAATTCCTTGAGGCTCAATAAGAGGGGGACTTAACACTAGTCAAGCCTTCTTAACAATTGCAAATGCAACTGAAGAAGTTCATTTTATGTGCAAAATCAATACCGTAAGGACCTTCTTGCTGTATTCTCTCATCCATTTGATAGTAAATAATTTCCTTTGTGCCATTAATGCTGATTAAACTGTAGAAAGCTTTAACATTTTCAGTACTTCATGTAAGTTGTAATATCAGCTCTACAATTGTTTTATAACTGAAAGCAAACTTTTCCTAATTCAGATTGCATTATATTTTATTCATGAGGGTTTCACTGTGCTTACGCTAATACACAAACATTTCTGCAGTAATGCTGTGCTGCCTTTTGGTAATTTCAGTTGTAGCCATGTAGTGAATTTAGGTTGTGAAATTTTTGACAGTACTGCATCACCTTTTTTCTGAAGATAATTGTTTTAATTTTTGATTTCTTGAAATCGGAAGATTTGGCTTAGTTTTGTGATTGAGATGCGCAGACCTGTATCAGAGCTGCGTTATACTCAGTACTGCACAAAGGCGGTCTGCTCTGGAGAAATCTGAAGTGGGATTGAAGGGGGAGAGGGCAGAAGAGGCTGCTGAATCATTGCCTGGGACTGGCCTTTATCAGCAGTGTCCTCAAATAACTGAGAAAATTACTACTATTACGTTGGTAGTTGTCTGACTTGTTTGAAGAGAAGTTCTGTCCTGTGGGGGTAACTGCTAAATACTGAAAAACCTGATGCTGGGCCACCTCCTTTAGTGTTTGAATCGACTAAATTGAATTATTGCACCAGTCTTAACAGAAGTTACAGTTCAGAAATTGTTTTGTCCTTAAGTTTTAGTGCTTGTTGAACATTACATTTTAAACATATAAGCAAATGCTTGAGAATGTGTAAATGTTACTGGGTAGCATGAGGGCTTTTATTGTGGGTTTGAAGAGTTTATTTTACAAAGACTTATAGTTATTGATGGTAGCATAACTGAACTTCCCATTCATAGTCTAATAGTGTTTTTTTCAGTAGATTTATCATACTAGTGTTCAAATTCAGCCCCTTTTTGGTCTTTGAATTATAACCACTGCAAAAAGCTAATTTTGTGAAAATCATAAAATGGTTAGGGTTGGAAAGGACTTTAAGATCATCTAGTTCCAACTCTCCTGCCATGGACGGGGACACCCACTAGAACAGGTTGCTCAAAGCCACGTCCAGCCTAGCCTTGAACAGTGCCAGGGATGCAGCATTCACAGCTTCCTTGGGCAGCCTGTTCCAGTGTCTCACCACTCTGAGTGAAGAATTTCCTCCTTATATCTAACATGAATCTCCCCTGTTTAAGTTTGAACTCATTGCCCCTTGTCCTATCACTACAGTCTCTGATGAAGAGTCCCTCCCCAGTATCCTTATAAGTCCCCTTCAGATACTGGAAGGCTGCTATGAGGTCTCCACACAGCCTTCTCTTCTCCAGGCTGAACAGCCCCAACTTTCTCAGCCTGTCTTCATATGAGAGGTGCTCCAGTCCCCTGATCATCCTCATGGCCCTCCTCTGGACTTGCTCCAACAGCTCCATGTCTGTCTTACATTGAAGACACCAGAACTGCACAGAATGCTCCAGGTAGCATCTCACAAGATGACAGTATATGGCAGAATATTATAGCAGAACATCATACAGGATTTTAGTAGTCTGCAAATTAAAATATTAACAGAACACAAACTGATACCATAAGAAATCAAGATTCCCATGTTAATATGTACAGTCTTGATAGCATATGTTTCTTCTGAATTGAATGCCTATACTTTTTTACTTTGCAGTATGATCTTGTGTAATCTGATAAAATGCCTACAAATCAAAATTGTTGGGTTTTGAGGACTTAGTAGAAAAAGAAGACTTCACTGCTATTTTCTAATTTTTGTGGGGGTTTTTTTTGTTTGTTTTTTGTTTTGTTTATTCCTTTCCCTATTTGGGATGTAATCTTCAAAACTGTTAGAAATGTGCATCAAGTTGCTTCTAGCTTTACTGATCTTTGTGATGATTTATCTTTTAAAATTAAACATTAGACAGATATGCTATTTCAGTTGATTTATGCTGTGTTTTCAAAGAACCTGCTAATTTGGGAAAATATCAGCATACATAGCACTATCTGCAAAACATTTTCTTCCTAAAACACCTATATTTTCAAGCAGTGAAGCAGAAGGCTTTATGTAGTGGCATTAATGTTGAGAAAGTATGATTGATTATGGTCTTGTCACTTGAAATTAGTTTCAGGTGTTTTGTTCCCAGTGTTAAGTTAAAGTAATTCACTGTAACATAAATGGATGATTTTTATAATATGCACATACAAGGTTAGTGAGGTAATAACTTTGGCAGTGCAGGGTAAAGTGATTACAGTGACTGTCCTCTGAGTCTGTAATGAAAGTTTGCTGTGAGAGTGTTGGCAGAGAAGCAGCTGGTGTTCATTTCTGAGTAGTGTTGTATGGTAAGGTCATTGTCTAAGGCACAGGTCTGCTGAAGAAAATGGTGATATTTTGAGTGGGAGAAGTAAAATCAAGGGACGTGATTTTGTGCCTGTGTTTGTGTCAAAGGGAATTCAGACCTGTATGCAGAATGGTTACCTGTGAGACAGGGAAGCTTGCTGGACCTTCTTTTTTGCCATGGCCTCTGAGTTTTCCCATTGTTGGCTGTTTTCTGAAATCAGTCCTCCTAGTGTTTTATCCCCTGCTCATTGAAGTATATGTGTTTCTTTCAGAGACTGCTTAGATTGCTAGCATGAAGTAATTATAAATAATATTAGGAGGCTAAATGAAATTTGACTATATTCAGTATTTTCCTATTTCTTCTATCTGCTTCTTGCATGTACCACCAAGTGCAAAATTCTAAGTACTAAATTTGCAGCATAAACAGTTGCTGTGGTCTCTGTGTGATCCTGTTTGGTTTCATTTACATGGAAATACTTTCACCTTCAAATCAATATGGGTGTTTCATGATAATAAAACTAATGAAGCAAAATGTGCAGGATTTGAAGCATGTGGAAAGCTTACTTAACTGTTTGTTGAGATGTTCCCCAAATTTCAGAAAAACTACTGGAATAGAATATAAAAGAACTATAGCTTTATTTCTACGTTGTGCGATAGTTGTGATGACCCAGAAATGCATCAGTTAGTATAGTACCTAATGTCACACAACAACATGTTTATTAACATGTGGGTAACCGTAATTTGAGAATGAGGCAAATAAGAAAGAACTGTAATGCCATATGTGGTTGGTAAGTAAACAGAAATCTGTGTTTCAGGATGACACTGTTAGAAATTAAGAATTTTCTCCTGATTATATTCTTAGAAACTAGAGTTTTCTCTTGATTACATATTCTTATGGCCTTCGGCAGTTGCTGTGTGATAGCTGTAGATATCTGGAGTTTGTTTACAGCTGAGTTAATGATAGATTATTTCATCAGCTGTATTCTGCCTTTTTCTTGGAGAAAACTAGGTAAGTTTCTGGAAGCTAACTGGTAGCAATCTAGCTGATGTTTACTTTGGCCACCAATGGAGCAGGACTGGAGTGACACAAGGAGCTATCCAGACTGCCTGTGAAGATGTATCAAGGGTGTTTCTCAGCCTTCCCCTGCTTCAGTGTGGAATGAGACTGATTTGTGTCTCCATTTGTTTCTTGGGGAAACTTGATTCATATATCTCAGTCATGCTAGCTGAATCTGTTCAGTGGTAGTGGGGACTTGGTTTTCTCACCCATCTGTAGATTAACAGAGGTTCATTATTGAGATACAAGTTTCAGTCACTTACTGGTTTTTATTGGTGGTTCAAGAGACAATTTATCTACCACTGCTATGTACAGTAAATCAAAAACTTACCTTAAATTAATATATTGAAACTTGCCTACAATGTTATAGGATTCTGTAAAGGAGCATAAGTCTTACTGTTCTTTGTCTAAACCACTTCTTTCAAGTGATGTAGTTGCTTTTAGAACACAACAATTATTTACAGGGCTTAATACATGGATTCTTAAATTCATGATTGTTGAAAAGCAGTACTGCTGCTTCACTGATGCTTTTGAACAAGCATGGTCTAATACTGACAGTTACATTTTTGTAGCATTTTTAAGGAGTGTGCCACCTTTGTCCTAACTTTCAAATTGTTTATGGCTTAGACTTTGCATGTATCTATGCTAAATTTGCAATTCCTGTAGAATATAAATAATATGTTAATTCTTGCTTGCCTCATTGTCCAAATTGCTCTGGTAATTCATTTCATCACTGCTGTCAGCCAAAGTAAAATTTCTCCTATTTGAAAGCTTTGTGGCATACATGCCCTTGCCAAGTTCTTAAAATTGGACATTTTCTTGCTCCAGCTCATCCTTTCTACTGATCTCAAGTATTGTGTGGTGAAAGAAATGTGGGTTCCCCCAGATTTCTTCATTACACTTTAGACTGCCAACCTAGTATGTGCTTTGCTCCCCTGCTAAAAGCTGTTTTGGAAGTAAAGGGGAGAGGAACTTTTTGAAAACCTAGCCATGTAATCCTAAGAAGTTGGGTATGATGGAAAAATCACAAACAATGCAAGAGTAAATGCACCTGCATTTACGATGGTGATTTTTCATCATTTCTGTTGTCTGTAACCCTTGCTTCTCATGATCTTTGTTTAAATGTTAGGTTTTGGATAACACATTGCACACTTATAAACCTACTGTACAGGTACCCAGAAAGTTGCACCTTGTTTATAAGTAATATTTTCTAGCATACCAAATACAGATGCTTGTAGGACTTGCTGTTCTGAGTAGTCGCAGTGGAATCAGTAGCTCTTGTAGCTGTTGAAAGCAGTGCGTACAGCAGTGTAATATTAAACATTCAAGAAAAAAATGGAGTCATGCAAGTTATTTTGAGACCTAAATTAAGCTGTAGTGTCTTAAGTTACAATTAGAGTTTGAATTAAGAATTTGGATTAACAACAGAAATGCTTAATGCAAATTTATGTAGCAGGCAAAAAGAAACACTTTGAATCACTAAGAATTGTGATGACCACCCTTCCAATTGCATCACATTTTTTTTCCGTTTCTCTGTGAAATATGGAGAATTGCTATTCTCCTGAGTAAAGTTTTATGATACCACATATGTGATGTTAACATGTTTTTCCCATTCCTGCTAATGATAAAGATCTGTTGGGGAAGGGCTGTCTTAAACACTTTTTTTTTTGCAATCAGAAAGAGAAAGGGGAAGTGACTGTCAGTAACTCAAAGTCCGATGTGAAATAAACTGGACAACTGATAGTCATATCAGATGACACTTGGTAAATTAATGTATAGAATCTTTGTAGAGGTTGGAACGCTTCTTTAAGCAGTATATGTAAGAATAAAGTATATGCAAGTCTCATCTCAGAAATGCCTTTGCTAAGATATGTTTAAAAGAAATTCTGCTGTAAGACTAGTTTAAAAAAAAAAACCCAACAACCCCACATTAATTTTGCTGGTTACACAACTAGTTTGAACTCTTTTAAGAAAAACTGTAGCAGTACGTTTTTTTTGTCACACTGTATAGTTAGTTTTTTCAACTGTTTTAAATATAGATGAAGTGAGTATTTTTAGAAATGCTGGTCACTATTGCTGTTGCAGCAGTTGTTTTCTGGGTGGTCTCATTGTATAGCTTTCCATTTCACTGCAAATTCTCAAAGAGAATTTCGTCTGTTAATGTATTTCTTCTGCAATTAATTGCTAACCTGCATTTTTATGCTAGAGAGGAAGTGGTAATTTTTTGTGGCTCTTGTAAATGAAGATTATTTGTCAGAATATTTTTTTGTGGTAATAGGAGAGCAAGGTATGTGTCTGAGGCAGTAGAGTTGAGCCAGAATCTTTATAATAAAAACATGCTCTGGCATCTTATGAGCAGTCTTGTACAGGCTGTCACTGAAATTGCTGGGGTTCTGTCTTCCTGAAATCTTGAAATGGGATTTAATTAGTCTTCAAATACACAGCTAGGATAGTTAAACTTGGCTGTAATGGTGTGCAACCTGGCCCACTCAAGTCCTAGCTGTGGCTTCGTTTCATACCTCTGGCTTGTGACGAAGCAGATCCTTACCTGAACAATGACTTGCCTCCAGGCGATCATCAGGTGCCTCTGAAGTGCCTGTACCCTGCTGCCAGGTTCCTACTGGATCTTCACTTCCTTTTCTCCTAGAGGCTAGCAACTTACCTGTCTGAGGAGGGTACTGGTTTGTCCCTGAATATCTTTACTGCAGGGATACATTTAAAAATTGGGTAATTGGTGGGTGTCTTATACTCAACTAACAGCCCCTTCAGCTCTTTACTTGTTAAGTTTCTCTTGGGTACCGGACACAGACTGTGAAAGCTGTGGGTTTTTTTGGGGTGGTTGGTTGGTTGAGGCTTCTTTTGGTTATACTTCCTGCTGGATTACATAATGTTATTTTGTAGTTCACTCCTAAACATTTTTTGCCAAATTCCTGAATTTCTGACCTACAGGGGAATACTGAGCTACGCCATTCATTGCAAGCTACTTTTCAGTAGGGAGCATACTTTGTAGTTAATTTTCCACTCCTTACTGAGGAGTGTAGCCTTGCATTTCCACAAGAGGTGTACTGTATTTTATATCCGTATATCCAGTTTTCTCATGGCGTCTGTTCAGCTTGAAGAAAGGTATGAATTGAAAGTCGGATGTGCAAACATTACTGAGTGAGCTTTTCTTAAGAGAGGCCTTGTGCTGCTGTGTTCCACCTTTACAGGTCTGCCTTAATCTGTCAGTATTTCAAGCCTGCCTATACTTAGAAGCATGGGAGTCTAGAAGGATCAGTCACTTCATGTGGAGCACTCTGACGTTGCTGTGAACTGAAATGTCTTTCTTTGAAGTGGCTTTCTTTTCTCTTGAGGTGTGTAAGGAGGAGGTGGTTTTGTAGCAATAATCTTTACATTAGTAGGCATGTCTGTGACTTTAGCTGGGCTGGATTTTGTTATTCTTTTTGGTTCTTCTATTGCTGTGAAACAGAAGGCCAGGAGAGGTTTCCATAGCTTCTGCATGAGTTAGGTATGTTTGGTAATATGTCAAATTTAAGTATATATGTAAATGTTTGGTACTGGCTCATCTGTCTGATGTTGCCTCATCTGCCTGAGGGAGTGGGCATGAAAGTGTACTGCAGTTACAGATGTTTTGTAGTGAAAATGGATTTTGAAAGACAACAATGGATTTATTCAGCCCCCAAGGTCACAGGAGAGTCTCCAGATATAAGTGAAGTTTTGTAAAATCTTTTATGTGCTCTGTAGATTTTGAAAGGATACTGAATTAGCTGCTCAGTGTCTGAGTTGTAGAAAGGCAGAAAATAAGATGAAGTATCAGGGAAGAACAGACTGGCAAAGATACACGTCTTCAATTTACATGTTGCTTGTGAAAGAGCTTTTTAGCGATTTTTTTTTTTTTTTTTTTTTCTGTATTTATGCAAACAAATCCGTGTAAATAGCTGGATCTTTCTCTTTGTAAGAACTGATGTTTAATTTAAATAATCTGTAGTCTTGAACAAATATCAGGAAGCAAAGGGTTGGGTTTTTTTTTATCTGTTGCGAGTAAAGCAAAATGACATGGTTTATTAATGACAGCAACCTTTATTTAGATATGTACATATGAAAGAAATGAATTAAGTTTGGATGTAGTGCGTAGAACTTTTTAAGTAACAGAAAACCCCATGAGTTTTCCCTGTTATTTTCCTACTTACGCTGCCAAAATTAGGTGAAGGTTGTTCTGTTACCGGGTTTGTTAATCCCAGAGCATTTGTGGGTTGGTTTTGTTGTGTGGCTGTTTCCCCCCTGCCATCCCTTTGATTTGTAGACAATAAAAATAAAAAATTTGGAAATCCCAGTACTCCCGCACCCTTGCTTTAAACCAGAACTGTGAATCAGAAGAATCCTCTTCAGAGTACATGACAAGGTTGGATTACTTCTTTAAAAAGTGAAAAAACCTACCAGTTGTCAAAGTGAATGAATAAAACTATGACTTGATTCTTATTCCAAATGACAAGCTTTTAAAGTAGTTTTTGGGAGACTTGAGTCTCCAGGCACTATTGTAGAATACCAGCCATAGAATCATAGGACCCTTGTAGGCCCCCTTCAGATACTGGAAGGCTGCTATGAGGTCTCCACGCAGCCTTCTCTTCTCCAGGCTGAACA
>WYDI02005557.1:0-10061 GCA_009867235.2 Psittacus erithacus
TCAGCCTGGAGAAGAGAAGGCTGTGTGGAGACCTCATAGCAGCCTTCCAGTATCTGAAGGGGGCTATAAGGATGCTGTGGAGGGACTCTTCATTAGGACTGTAGTGACAGAACAAGGAGTAATGGGTTCAAACTTAAAACAGGGGCAGTTCAGGTTAGGTATAAGGGAGAAGTTCTTTACTGTGAGGGTGGCAAGGCACTGGAATGGGTTGCCCAAGAAAGCTGTGAATTCTCCATCCCTGGTGGTGTTCAAGGCCACCTTGGACAGAGGCTTGGGTGGCATGGTTTAGTGTGAGGTGTCCCTGCTCATGGCAGGGGGGTTGGAACTAGATGATCTTAATGTCCTTTCCAACCCTAACTATTCTATGATCTATCCTCAAAGTCTTGTGTTACCTTTAGGTGGATTTTGTTGCTTCTAATGAAGAAGCATCAATATTTTGAAGGACAGAAACCCCCCCCAAAAACTAATACTTTTGAAAATCAGAAGTGTCTGAGTCAAAAATCAAGCCACATTATTAAGGCTCACATTGTTACGTACGTAGGTGAGCAAATAACTGTGTATTTATATTCATAAATTGTCTGTTATTTCTGAAAACTATTTTTTCATTGATCCTGTTATCCGTGTTCTGAAAAGACCACCTAACAGAAGAAATTTTTTATTGTTTAAAGAGTAGTTCTGCTGTAGGTAAAAGTAACATATTAAGAAGAAATCTGCTCACTCATCTGTACCTCATCTGTGGTAGTTTTCCCAAAGGAGTATCAATGAAGAAATAAAAACACCTTTTAAGTTTGAGCTGTTGCAGGCTTGCCAGCCCCCACTATATAGTAATTTTAATAATTACAGTATCTAAGTTGCTGTGAAGGCACTCTGTCTTTAGGCTGAGAATCCTTCCATGCTAATGATAATGTATTTTCAAAAAAGGGTAACATGAAAATTAAAACATCATATGTAGCTGTCAAAATGTATCCTGAGCAGGGGACACAAGCCCTTGACGTGGAGGACAGAGATACAATGCATGCGCTAAAAAGCTGATAAAAAAGGTTGAATGATGTTCCTCTGTTGCATCTCCACCCAGAGTCACTGTTTTTCTTACAGAGCCATTTTGAAGCCCATCAAGAGGAAGGGATGGTCATTTCCCACATGGCTGTTGCTGGAGTGGGAATCTGGATTGCCTTCACATCTGGATCTACGCTTCGCCTGTTCCACACTGAGACACTGAAACACCTCCAAGATATTAACATTGCCACACCTGTTCACAATATGTTACCAGGTAGCTGAATCACATCACGTGATAACATTTTTGTTTTGTCTTTCTCACTGTAATGTACAACACTCTACAGAGTGTTGTAGATTAGGACAGAATCAGAAGGTCCATCTAGGACTTTGAGTCTGATAACTGTCTCATGACTATTTGATTTAATAAATCAAAGCCTGTTGCCTGCCCAGATGAACAATGTGTGCAGTAAGCTGGTTGAGTAGCAGCTGTGCTCCTCGGAGGTTATAAGAGTAATTATACAGATAAGCAGGTGGATTTTTCTGTTCAAGCAAGGGCTTGGGGTATTTTTTTGTGACTGAAGCAGCAGGACAATGAAGTCTACCATGAAAATGTGTTTGTTTTGCAGAGTTTAGCATTTGCATCTGGAGCTCGCTATAATGGAGTCCATTTGTCTAGGATTTGGACTAAAACCCACTTGCTTAATTTTAGTTATATCCATAGTCCCAGTGAACTCAGCTGAAGCACTCACATGCTGCCATTTTGAGTGTATTCAGTGTTTTGGTGATTGGAGTTTTAATTTGTTGAATTAAGAGGTTGATCTTATAAGTAAAGATGGAACCTGTGGTGGCTGGGATAAAGTTTAACAGATCCTCAAGAGTTTTAAAACAGAAGCTTATCAGAGACAGTTGCACTGGCTGGTATCAGTTTTAAAAATGAGTGGCTAGGACCTGAGCATCAGCAAGCACATCAGGTGGGAGCTGTGGCATTGCTTGCAGAAGGGACAGAGAGAAAAGTGATGCTGGTGTGGCTGAGTATAAGTTCTTCATGAGGTTACAACCTTTCTCTCTGTTTCTCCCTGTTTATAAACTGCAGTGGACTGAGCTGCTGCAGTTTTTATGGGCAATGTGTGCACCAGCTTTATCACTTTGTTTCTAGGAGAAGCCAGCACTTCACACACTGAGATTATATTCTTACAACAGTTAGATATAAATCTTGCATCAAAAGTGCTTCACTTCCTCAGTCTTTGTCGTCTTTTCATGTTTTCTTTCAGATGGCATTAGCTTTGCAATAAGCTCTATTTTAAATTGTGTCCATTTATATTATGTTCTAGACAGGTTTTTTTTATGTGTGCTGTTTGTAGTTCCAACATTGAACAGCAACAAAGGGCCCTCCTTCAAATAAGTGATTTGATTAAATTCATCAGTTATGCAAAGAAATCAAAATCAGTTGTAAAAAAATTAACTTTGATATGTTCTGCTGTTTATAGTGGGGGGGAAAAAGGGAAGTAGGCCCTCCCTTACCCATTTTCTGCATATAAAAAACTTCATAAAAGTTAGCTTTAATGTTCATTGCCATGGTAATAAAACTGCTGATGTAACAAACCATCTTCTTTAAAAAAAGTTTTAGCTAATTATATCTCCTTGGTGTCATTCTTACCCATTTGAGTTCCTTTTTTTTTTTCCCCTCAGTATCTTTACAGGCAGCATGCCATGAATGGAAATGGAAATTTATTTCAGGAGTAGAACACTATTACAACAAATGTTCCAAGGGAGAATCCATTCTAAAAATGAAACCCAGTTATTTCAAAGCAGCTCTTGGGGCTGTTTGTATGATCCCAACAGTGCTGCAACAGCAAAAGCTAAAAGTCAGAGGACTAGGGGAATTGCATAATAAAGCAGCAGTAAGGACTTTTTGGAACTAAAAGCAGCCAAAAAATAAATCAAGGTCTGTGTAGTATGTCCTGAGATTAAAAAAAAAAAAAATCATCAAAAAACCCCAGAGAGAAACAGAAAAGGAATTAAATAGACGTGTATTTACAAGATGCATATTTGCCTTTACTGAGGACTTCTAGAACTTTTATTTTTAAAGGAAACAGCTCTGATAGTTTTCTGAGATCCAACAGGAATTCTTCAATATGCAAAAAATAACAGACAAGTAAAAATTCAAATGGTATCAAAATGAAAGAGAAGAAATTGGTGTCAAAATATTGCTAAGAGTCTTAAAAGGGTCAGATTTTGATGTAACTCCAAAGAAGCTGGACTTATTTTGCCAAGATTTTAACGAAATGTAATGTTGGCCAGATAGGCTACTTGGAAATGTTGTTTGTGTCTTCATTTAAAGCAATGTAAATAAGAGGAGCATCACCTGATGAAGTTAATGAAATAATTTTGTTGTTATACAGTAGAAATAAAAGAAAAAAAAATCCTATTGCTGTCAAGAATGGTTACTGTGAATTGCAGCTCTGTATTTAGAGGATAGCTGTACTAACTAATTAAGATAGAGGAGTAGGAGATTCTTATAACCTTAGTAACCAGTCGTCATAGCATTAGATTTTCCCAGTTTTGTTCTTAGGAGAATGCTACTTTAAATACCACTGTCTGCTCTCCTTGTAGAGGAGAGGAAGGAATTTACCTCTCCTCTTGAGGAAGACAATCCCACAGGACAGAATCACAGGGGAATGAAGTGTAAGGGAAATGGCATAGGACATGATTGTCCTTACAATTTGACAAGGTTTAGTAATACAAAAAGCAGGCTGTCTGGCAGAACCTTTTATATGCTGGATGTAACTTTGTAAATCTGTGGCAGTCTATTTATGAAGAATGAAGCTGGAAAGGCTCTTGCTTTCTGGAGTTCTGGGGAGTTTGTGTGTAGGAATGAAGGACTGGAAATTAAACCAGCATCCTGGAGGCAACTGTCGCGTAGACTTTTAGTCCAGAGCGGTGTGCAGTACCTTTACTTCATATATCATCAGAAATATTTTCTATTAATGCATAAGAAGCTTGTATTCTGTAACAAAACAGCAAAAAAGAGCAAATGCTATATGAGAAATGAAGAGAATGGTTGAAAGAGCAGTATCATTGTTATCAGTCCAGGTAACAGTTTATTTTACTATTTAGTAAACAACAGTACAAGTGGCCAAGTGCAGCTCTCCTAGCTGAACAGGGCATAGTGAACAGCAGAAAAAAATCCCAATTCTATTAACATTTGAAGTCAAATATATCCACTAATGCAGTGTACTTCATTTGTAAAGCAAGTTTATGCTTAGTGTTTGTGATCTTTTGTGATGTGGTTGAAATCTCAACAAAGGCAGCTTTTTGCAGCCTTCATCACAGTGCATCAAAACCAAAATCATGCTATATGTGAATAGGCTGCCCACTTGTTTTGTCTTAGTCATATTCAATATTTCATTATTCAAGAACATACTTGAACACTTTTTTCCTTTCAGCTTTAAGAGAGTTTGTCCTTTTAAAAGAGGTTACTGTGACCTTGATATGTATCATTTCATTGCTTATATGGATGATGACAGGTTACTTGTTCAACGAAGAGGTCATTTCTGCTGAAGGTACTATATTCTGTTTATATCCATATATCCCCTAGTGGCATGTGTGTTTCCTGGAAACAGATGAGAAAGGCAAAGAAAATGAAGTACCATTTCCTCTGTGCAGAAAACAAACTCTACTTTGAGGCTTACAGCTTCTTTTGTCCTCACCCCACCAGGTGCCAGACCATAAAATGTAGTGGTTTTATGATTTTACTGCCGGGAAATGATAAAAATATTGGAGGAAACTTTAGGTCAGCTCAATTGATCTGTAGAGTAGGCTTATTTTTTATATAGTAAGAGCAGCAAGGTCGTGTAAGGGGATATGCAGCAGTATGCCCTTGTACCTACCTATGTCTGGCTTCAGAAGATCTATATGGGAGAACACATGAGGATTTACCCAGTCTGGTGGTGATTGTAATTGAGACCTGATAAAGGTGAACAAAGAGCGGAACATGGGCAATAAAGCCATTTGTCCATGTATAAGTGTAATTGCTGGCTTCATTCTTCATAAAATTGTTCTGGTCAGATTATTTACAGGGTTTAACAGCTCTGTCTGCATTGGGACAGTGTGTGTCCTTTCAAGATTAGAGTATTTTATTAGTTTTGGCATTTAGGTTTATCATTTTCCCTTTTTGTTAATTTCTGTGCTTACTGTATAATGCATTCTGGAGAATTTGGTTTATTTTTTTTTTTCTGAATTTGAAATATATCAGTCACAAAAAAACAAACTAAAGAATATGATTTCAAACCTTGGCTAGCATGTAAATTAATATTTTTAAAGTAGTATTTCAGTTTTTTAAAAAAACCTAATTCTTTATATATATATTTTTTAGTTGTTACATGCTAGTTCAAAGTATATTTTCAGATGCAGATGTTTCTTGCTTTTCCAGGATTTCTAAGCAGGTAATTTTCCTTTTGACCTCACTATAGATGTTTCATGCCTGCAGTTATGCTCAGTGTTTAAAATTCTAAGTTGCTGGCTAACAATTTGCTGTTTTCACCTGTGGAAACAGTAATGCATATGACCAGTTTTACCTGGTAAAAATTACTGGTTAGAAGTTGCTTCAGGGTTGGAGTATGAAATCATGCATAAAATTTTACATTTTAAATGCCTAAAAAAGCATTAAAGATCTATTGTTTTAAATTGTGAGCATTGTGCTTCTGTGTGGGGTTTGAGAGGCAATAGTACAATTAGAGCTTTTGATAAAAGCTTAAAAATTGTACTTTGACCTGTTTGTAGTTTACAAAACAAGCTTTAAGTAAAATGGAGTGAGACTAAGTTAACCTGCAGTTACTTTGCACTTGCTGTGGCACTGGCTGTGGCAGAGCACTCACATGTCATACATTACTTGAGCAAGCCTGAGCTCTAACTCATGGAATTCAAATACCAATTTTTGAAAACTCTAGTATACAGAAGTGTTTGGGCATCACAGTTTGAACTCCTTTTGTGCTGAAGGAGTGCCTTTTGTGCTTTGTTTTGGAAACTAGGTTAATCCCATTAATATCTTAAACTTAAAAAATCCAAATTCCCCCCCCCCCCAAAAAAAAACCCACACCCAAAACCAAACAGCCCCAAACACCCCCACAAATAAAACCCCACACCACACCAAAAAAACCCACCAAAACCAAAACAACCAACCAAAAAACCCCATCAAAAAGCAAATTCCAAGTTTTAAAAGGCTTGTAATTTACTATAGACGTAGACCATCCATGACTGTTTAGCTGAGGAGGAATGATGCAGTCTTACCAGCATAAACACCTACAGTTTCTGGAAAACAACATAGGTGTCTGTGAAGGTCTGAATGAGCAGATGGAACCTCTTCAGCTTACTCGTGCTTGTTACACCTGCTGAGGGTGACTTAATCATCATGCCTTTAGAGTATTTTAGGATGTGGGCTTGAGGAGACAGAGCTGGGATTCCAAGTCTTGCCCTACATGTGTATTTCACACCATGCCATTGCTGGGTTAATTGTAAAGTTCTGTGAGGAAAAACTTGACCTGGTCTGCATTCTGCTTTCCAGTTGAGTGCTTTGGGCTTAGTCAAGCCACTCCTTCCCTGCTTTCCCACTGGGTCTGTGATTCATATATTCTTGGATGTGAATGGGCTCAGCTTCAAGGAACAAGATGGAAAATGCATTTATTTCTGATACACCATAATTAAAGTCCTTTTCCAAAGTGTGGAACATGTGGGTTCATCCAAGTTATATCAGATGTGGAATCCAAATTTGCTACTTACTGAAGTGATTAACAACTTGAAAGCTGTGGTGAAGATGGGAATGACTGCTCTCTTGCATGTAAAGTTAATCATAAATGCAAGAACATGTAGGATTTGAAGTTGGAGGATTCCAGCAGAGTTTGAATGCTCCTCCACGTGAACTTAGGCCATGGCAAACGTTTGGACAAGCTGTAGTTTCCATTTCTGAAACTTGTCAAGGCCATTTTGAAAATCTATCTAAACACATTTTGTAAGCATTGCAAGCAAAGCCTTTGTTTTCATTAGGAAAATAACAATCTTATAAATAATATATTGTAGAAAATCACAGAATCATAGAACAATCTTGACTGGAAGTTACTTTGGAGTTCATCTAGTCCATCCTTCTTGAAGGAGGCCTGATTAGGTCTGGTTGTTCAAGGACTTGTCCAGTCAAATTTTTAATATCTTTGGATAGGATGGAGATACCACAACCTCTGAGCAACCTGTTGCAGTATTTGACCACCCTTATGAAGAAGAAGCTTTTCCCTACTTACAATCCAAATTTCCTACATTCCAAATTTGATCTGTCTGATTGGATCACTGTGCACATCTGAATGGAATCTGTCTTCTGAACACCCTCCCATCACATAGGTGCAGACAGCACTACTTTTAACCTTTCCTTGTATACTGTGTGCTCCACTCTCCTCATCTTGGTTGCCTTCTGCTGGACCTTTTCCAATATGCCAACACCATTCTTATATGGGGGACCCAAACTCAAAACAAGGAGACAGGATTTCTGATACAGTTTCACAGAATAAAAACTAGGAGAAAAAAAGTAATTGTGAGCAGGTTTGAGTCTTGAGTATAATGTGTTAAGGCAATATATTTTTGAGTACTGTGAAGTGAAATGCCTTTCAGTTTTATTAAGGAGAATATACAAACACAGTCTGTATATAAAAGCATATTTGTAAGAATAACCTATGTCTACTTTTAAACACTGTGGTTTAGAGATTTAGGACAGAATGTTTCAGAAGTTTAATAGTATTTGAATTGTCATGTATGTAAAGTTTTAATACCATAATTCAGCAAAATATTTGCCTTTTTGATGAGTGCTTTGCTGAATGAGAAGATACAGCTGACTCTGTGTCTGTCTGAAGTGACTTTGATCTAGGCAAAGATTATTGCTTTAAAGTAACAGAGCACTTCCTGAACTCTGCAGGGCAGCAACGTGTTTCTGTGACCAGCCTCCTGGTGTGCCATGGCTTATTGATGGTTGGAACAAACCTGGGTATAATAGTAGCGTTACCAGTACCACGCTTGCAGGGGATTCCCAAAGTAACCGGTGAGTGAAATTTTCGAACAGCTCAAGTCCAGTGGTTTTATACTTAAGATTTATTTTCTCTTCTGACAGTAGTTTAAGTAAACCTACCAAATTGTCTGCATTGTTTAGCTATATATCTGAGCTTTGTGATGAAATGATTGTTGTTCTTCCAGAGCTTTACAGTATACCCAGTCACTTGTCTAATTTTGTCTCAGTTGTTTGAGCCAGAACTGTTTTTCTTTAGGGCGTACAAATAGGATAGGCATTAATCCTGATGGAGTACAGTCAAACATACAGGGATGAGAAAAGAATGCAAATAATCTTTCTTCCAGAATTGGGGAAAATAGATGCATTAGGTTTAGAGACACAGATGCTGAAAACATAGTGTGTTGTCTGACTGTTTATTCAGTAAATTGGTTTTACGCCCTTTCTCCCCAAGCAGGAGACCTGGAATATAGGAGAATATATCTTTCATTTTTATGACAATGATCAAGATTTTTGTGTTTTGTAGAGCTGAGTTACTTTCGTATCACCGCATTTGAAATACAAATGCATGAATACTGCTGTATCACTTTGCAAACGTTTAAGGTACTAGGAGAAGCAAGATTTTAGACGTATGGTTAGTAGGGGCTTTGCACCAGTGTTTTGGATGTTTTGGGTTTACAGTTCTGCTTGAGCTTTGCACTGTGGTGGGAAGCTGGCAAGTTTCGAGGCAAGCTGTTTGAAACTTCCTTGAAGAGAGGGGAGAGCTTGTGTAACTTTGCAAAATTAAAACTAAATCCTCTGTGTTCAGCAAAATACACAGTGATAATCCAGTATGACACAGGATAAATGTGGAACCTATGTCAGGTGAAAATAAATGCAATACAAGAAAAATCCATAGTTGCAGAATCAGGAAATCTCTCATTTTATTCTTTCATTGTCTGTTTTCATTATTGTGGTTTATATCATCTGTATGTTCTTGCGTTTATTTTGGATTAAGATTTGTCATATTTCACAGATCCAGCAACGTTACATTTAGAGACCTATTTTTGTAGTCTTTGACACTGTGTTTGGAATTTGAACTGAAAAAATGTGATTTTTTCCAGTTTTGCTTCCAATAGTGATAATTCATCTTTATATCATTGCACTTTCTATAAAAGCAGGATATGTTTTGTTACATTCTGGAATGCATTAGGGAGTTAGGGATGATCAGAGTGATTCGTAGGGTTGCATCCCTTTGATAGCCTAGCTCTTTCCCATATTGTAGCTATTTTGTAGAATTCCAATTTTTTTTTCCTCTTTTTTTTTTTTTGCTGTAAAAGCCACACATACTGATACTGTTATAGCTTCTGAATTTGGCTGTACACAATTTGGTTTTCTTATACATTTTAATGATTTGCATAGTGTAAATCTGACTTGTACCACAAACATCCCACTATTTAAATACTTTTTTTTAAAAAAGGGGGAAAAATGGTTTGGTCATTTCCTTATGAATCTGCCATGGTAACTAGACAGCCATTGGGAGGATGAGTTCTAATTCCTGCTGTATAGTGTGGAGGGGTCTGTTACAGTGAAACAGGTATTCCTCTCTATTTTGGAGAGGTACAGAGGTACAAAAGGATTAATTGAAAAACATGGATTACTGGAGAAAACTCAGTGTTACATTTGTAAGAACAGAGCACAAAGGTAAGTCAAATTAAATTTATAATGCCATGTTTCAGGTGATTTATTAGTAAAGTCGTAAATCACTCGTGGTACATTAAATTACTTTTTTGTGTTTTTTTTTTTTTTCCTCTAAATTGTGTACACGCAAGGCAGTTTTAAGAGTTATGCTGTTCTGAGCAAACTTCATTAATCATGGTGAGACAATGTACTAAAATAATGTTCTTTAATTCTTTCTCTTTGGCTCCAGGAAGAGGAATAGTGTCGTATCACGCACACAATGGCCCAGTCAAGTTTCTTGTAATGGCTGCATCTATAAACAAGAAGAACAGAAATAAATTGCGGAACAGCCTGCCTCCTGGCT
>WYDI02005558.1:0-12937 GCA_009867235.2 Psittacus erithacus
CTGCACGAACACTGAATACAGTGGGAGAATCGCTTCTTTTGACTGGCTGGTCATACTGTGTGATGCACCCATTGTGCGGTTTGCCCCCTTGCCTGCCAGGGCACAATTCTGACTCCTGTTGAGCTTAGCATCAAATCAGCACCCACAGGTCCCTTTCTGCAGGGCCACTCCCTAGACACTCCTCTCCTTTCCAACTGAACTAGTGTAGTCTGTTACATGATATGATATGATATGATAATATTATTATATTATATTAATTATATTATATTATAATATTAATTATATTATATTATGCTCTATTCTATTCTATTCTGTTCTTGAAAGAGCCTGAACACTACAGACAGGTTTGGAATAAGAATGCACAAATAATGAAAATTTGCACATCTGCATTTGTTGGATGCACAAAATTGCATTCAACAAAATCTAAATTTTAGATTGCTCAGATCTTGCCAATGACTCTCACTGACAAATTGTATTTCTTATTTGTCTGTTTGCCGCCCTTTAAATGACATAAATAGTCACAGAACAAAAAGAAATGCCCTGATGGCATTTGCTGTTATGCTACAAAGGAACACCTTATTTGGTCAATACAGCGTCAGTGATTACAAGATCTTCGCACTTACTAAGCTAATACCCCAATCTACGCCTAGCTTTGCTTTGGAAACGTAGTATGTTTGCATTCACATTAGTGTTTGCAGGTACACACCTGTGTGGAAAGCTAGAAGGGAAGGCGTGGTGCAACGTACATGAAGTAAAATGTCAAACCCTACTTGTGTAGTATGAGAACATTAAAGGCTGTTGCAGTCACTCGGAATACGCAGAGATCCGCCGAGCCCCATTGCTGAGGTCAGTCCCGTGGAGAGCAGCGAAGCAGCGGCAGCCAGGGGCAGCTATGGCACAGCTCGCTCGCGGTGGGAGCTGCCAAGCGCACTGCGGTAGGGCACGGGCGGTCCAACAGCGCCGGTCGGCCGAGATTTCCCGCACGGCGCAGGAGGCACCCAGGGAACCTCCACAAGCCACTGGCAGGAGCAGCAGCACAGCGGGAGAGGAAAGCGAGACATTACGGGCCACTGGAACCAGCCTGGCACCAGCCCGAGTGGGTCAGCCATCACCGCCGGGCTGCGCCGGGTTCGAGCCGCACGGTGCCGCCAGCCTCAACGCGGCTGTTCTGCGAGGTGAAAATCCATTCGGACACCGGGAAACTCGGCTTTCCCGAGCTACGGCCTCTGCCAAGCAAATAACGGAAGCCCCGCCGCCGCACCCGGCACCCGTCCCTGGGAGCTCCGCCCGCGGGGCGGAAAGCTCCGCCCTCCGCGGCGCTGCCCCGCCCCACGGTGACGGCTGCCGGCGTTTCTTTCCTGTTTCCGCTCGGCAGGCCGGCGCCCCGCAGGGACGCGGTACCGCGGGGCGGGGGGCGGCGGGAGGGATGGCGGGGTGGTGCGGCCCGCTTCGCCCCGCCCCGAGCCTCGGCGGTGCCTTCCCGCCACCCTCCGCACGGGCAGCGCCGCCGTTCCCTCACGGGCTGTGTGTTCTCTCCGCAGGGTCCTGGGCGCTAGCCTTCCGTCGCTCGGCAGGCTCGGAGGGTGCCCCGGGAGGCGCTGGGGCCTCCGCCGCCGGTGAGTGAGGCCGGGGCCGAGGTCTCCACCACGCGGCCATTGGGAGGGGTGGGGCGCGGCTGGCCGGGGGCGGGCAGAGGAAGAGGGATGGCGTTGGTGGCGGGAGCCAGGGAGGGGCTGCGCTGTCGGTGTCGGGCTCCTGCCCCGGGCCGAGGGGCCTCAGATTTCCCCGGCACTTCCCATGCACCTCGCTGCCGACGCAGTTTGTGGTTTTTTACTCTCCAGGTATTTTTAGTTCACCATTTAGCATAGTATCAACTAGGTTGGAGAAGACCTTTAAGATCACCAAGTCCAACCTTGACCCCAGCACTGCCACGACCACCACTAACCCATGTCAGTAAGGGCCTCATCTACACGGTTTATGAACACTTCCAGGGATGGTGATTCCACCATTCCCTGAGCAGCCTGTTCCAATGCCTGACCACCCTCTCTAGGGAAGGGATTGTAACTAATATCCAGTCTAAACCTCCCCTGGTGCAGCTTGAGGCCTGTACCTCCTGTTCTGTCCCTTGTTACTCGGGAGAAGAGATCGACCACACCTCACTATTGCCTACTCTCAGGTAGCTGTGGCAAGTGATAAGGTCCCCGAGCCTTCTCTTCTCCAGACTAAACAACCCAACTGGGCTCTCTTTTCTCCTCTTCCAAAGAAGCACGGACTTAACTTTTTTTCATGTAGCACCTTGGTGTTACCTGAAGCTCTCTGGATGAAATGCCTAATTATTTTGTAAAGACTGTACTTTAAGGCAGGGTCAACACTTCGTATTACACTTCCATGTATGATGCACTACTTTTAACTTCTAGTAAAAGTGAGCTTGCTCTTTAATAATGAAAGATGATATATTAAAATTACAATTTGTATGCATTCCTTTATTTTTCTGAATACTCAGAAATATTTTATTATTTTTCTATAGGGTTTTCTCAATAGGAAACCAGAAAAGATGATTGATATTAAGGCCTGGGCTGAATACATCGTGGAGTGGGCTGCAAAGGACCCATACGGCTTTCTGACTACAGTGATCTTGGCCCTTACACCGTTGTTCATAATTAGTGCAGCGCTTTCATGGAAGCTGGCAAAAATGATTGAGGCCAGGGAGCGGGAGCAAAAGAAGAAACAGAAACGCCAAGAGAATATTGCAAAAGCCAAACGAACAAAGAAGGATTAAATGGGGAAAAAAATGTCTTCCTTGTGCAAAGAATCCACTTCCTAAATGAAACACTTATGCATTTTGTGTTGTAACTGTTGTTTGATACTTGATCCTGTTATTTCTTGATGCAGGGAATTCAGTCCCTCCAGTGTATTTTTTTTCTGCTGAGATGATTTGTGTTAGTTTGTCCAAATGACACTTGTTACAGTCATTTAATCTCCTACTTGTTCTAGTCCAGGTTGCTTTTCTAAATTTGCATGTTAAACTAAAATACCAACGTGTTGGGTGGCTCTGGACATAGATGACTTTTTTCCTTTAGCTAAACTATTGCCTAAGTGTCTTAAAATTGTCAAATTATGGGGGAAATTGTGAATGGTGAACTAGAGTATAGAAAGGCAAGTTTTTGCATACCTTCAGCAGAGCTGTAGAGATGAGCTTGCATTAGTCTTCCTTAGCAGCATGTTACCAATTTCTTTTAATGACACTGCATATGGCCCTGCAGTTAATTTGACTGTCTACAGAGGATGCTGTAGTGTCTTTGATTGTGGGGCCTCTCTGCAAAAAATAAAAAACTATCATAGGTCTTCCTGAACTACCAGCCATCAACAATATTTAAGTGCAGCCCAAACTCTAGGAATCTCATTGCTTGTTCTACCTACCTTCATTTGTCTTGAGCCACATCTATGTTGTCTGGGCTTTTCCTGATGCTCACCTGAATACTCCACCTGTAACTGTTTTCTGCCTTCAAACACTTTTTATGCCTCAAAGAATAGCCATAAAAGAGGCAAGACCAAAGGCCGAGGGTGCCTAGTGTTTTGTGAGGGTTATGGGAGGAGGATGTGCCAGTAGTTCTTCCCGCTTGCTAACCTGGCTACCTTTGGTGTAGGGCCTTCTCAGTTCAGGGGGGGATCTCTGCCATCATGAACCCTGGAAATCTGCTGCTTTCCAGGTTGCAAAATGCTGCCATGCTGGAAAAAGTCCAAGTTGTGTTTGCGTTGTTAAATATGCCAACATTATTTAAACTTAATTCCAATTAATGTTTTTCTAACAAGTGATTAATTTTTCAAAGCCTAATTTTTTATTAAGTCTAGTTGTAAAAAGCTTGTGTCAATCATTAACTTCTTAGATTTAGTGTATTTCTAAACAGCAGCACAGAGTTATGCTTTCTAGCAGCTAGACCTTCATTATGTTTAAAAACAAAACCTTAAAATAATGCTATTGTTCAAAAGAGAACCTACAGAGCTGGTGGATACCAATAGGGATTAGAAATGGGAGTCTTAACTGAATGAAGTGAATGTGAAGTACTGTTGCTCCCCTTTTAGTTTTATTGGTCAAAGCAAGCGTTACTGGAATGTGGCATTTCAGCATTTTATAAACACATAGGATTAAGTCTCCACATTCTGTATCCAGTGTTGTCAAATGTGTACTTGTTCCATCTTTGATACATACGAGCTTAAAACACATGGAGAACTGATGAAGGATGCACTGCAGAAATAAATTTGATACTTTTTTTCAAAAAATTGGATGGTCTTTATTTTGACTTGAAGTTCTCAAACACCATCTCTAAGGCAAGTAATGTGCACATTCTATGTATCTAAACTATGACCAAATACATGTATAATTTAGGGAAGTCCTTGCATACACCAAGAATAAATAAAAACTTTTTTTTTAATGACAGTTCCTTGTCCCAAACCCTGTGTTATTTTCCAGCAACTTTACCAAGTGCTTCTAACCTCTGCTACAGTAGTTAGATGTAGTTCAATTCAGCCTGATTTTATCCTGTGCTTACTGCTGGCTCAAATCAAGCATTATTCAAATATATTGACTGTTTTCTTAAGTTATGAGAATATCTGTAAGATTAATACAGTCCATAGTCAGTGTGGTGTCATAGTGATTCCTGTCAATGAGATCAACTTTTCCATCCACTTGCCAGAGTAAAGCACGCTGGTACTGCCAAGGGAATTAAGCATTTTGAAAAACTATCTCAAACTGATGCTTAGGCTTGCGAAAATTTTAAGTGTACCGATTAACTAAAATTTATTAACATCAAAACCAAAATTCTTCTTTTTTCCTTGAAAACTCATTTTTAAGAAAATTAAGATAGAAAACCTGCCTATGATTTCAAAAGTAACTGATGAACAGCAATTGTTGAAAACAAATTTACATACTAACACAAGGCTGCTTTTCACTAAGCCCAAAAATTTTCCAGTAGTTTGTCATGATTAAGCCTATGCGAACATAAATGAAACTGCTTTAATATTACTTTATTGCAGACTTATACACACCAGCTGTTTATGTTCGTGTTAAACTATTTATCCATTAGCAGCATCTGCACAATTGTTTACTTATTATGACTACTATCACTGCTTGGTGGCATCCATGAGCCTGGCTGAAATGTATTTGCAGTGCTGGTTGGATCTTGTGAAGGCTCCTTTTTTCCGTAGTAAGGGGCAGATGCATGGCCTTTAATGTGCGTATGAGCTGGTTCAGCAACAAGTCCCTCCTTATATCCCTGCGCCTGAAGCAGCTTATCCTTTTCAGATACATCTTTGATTTTCTGCTTCATTTCTTCTCTGTAACTTTCATTCTTAAGAATCTCCTAAAAACACAACAGAAAGATAATTAGATACATCAGAAATCAGTACGATACACAAAGTTGGAATAAAATTATTTAAACAGTTACTGTTTCTTAATTTCATAATCCAAGTTTTCAGGTATGTAGGTAAAATAAACTGTCACATAATGAACTGGTTTTCAATGTCACCCCTGGTTTAGAATATTCTGAGTGTTTTGATCATGTTGTTGAAGCAAAACTGCACTGTGGTATCCCAGTTTCAGTATTCTATTGGATCAAAAAGTAAAAGATACCCAGTCATCAACAAATGTTAAAATGCACTACAAATAAGGCTACCTTTTACATTGTTTTCTATGTAGGACTTGCTACTATACAGCTATTTATCACTTGCATATTTTCTGTAACTCATTATGCCTCTGACATTGGGTATCTGTGCACCAGAGTGCAGTTTTGGGAGAAACAGATATTCAATCTTGACTCTAAGCTGAAGCCACACAAGAAATAATAAAACAACAACAAAACCTAAATAAAAAATAATAATAATAAAAAAAAGCACTAGGACAGAACTAAAACTACTGAGGAGACAAAACAGGGGAAAGCATAAAAATCCCTGAGGCAAACCCTGCTCCAGTCTCAGAAGACAGCTCAGCGAGGCCAAGCACCAGCATGGACAAAGCAGCAGAGGAGGACAACCTGTCATCAGCTGCCCAGCTGATGACTGCCTGGCCAGCAAAGGTGAACAGGGAGTTATGATGAGGACACTAAACACAACACTTCTTAAATGACTGTATGTTAACTCTAAGCATCTACCGAGTGCATTAGCCAAAATAAATGTCCTACATTTGTAACAGGTGCAAAATCTTACCTACTGCCTCTGCACAGGTAAAATAAAAATGATCTAGTTTTAGCATTTTACCTCTATCCCTGTTAAACTGAAGCAACTGTATGATGTATGATCCTACTGCAAGGCCAAAAAACCCACCCATGACATGTACGCAGGGAAGGCTCGTACAGCTTGCTGATTCAACTTCATGAAGATCTGCACTGAAACATGGCTGGGTACAGGTAACAGCTGAAAATTCACTAACAAAGATGACCCGAACAGGGATTGGCTTCTTCCCCTCAGAAATGCTGAGGCTGAGTTGAAGCAAATGCAATTACTGGCTTGTCCAGACGTATAACAGAAAAACAGCTGGTAGTAGACTTTGCCATCTTGTTTAAAGGAAAACACAAAGAACTCCCAAAGTAAACACAAAAAAGCCTTGAAAAATACTGAAGTTTAGTTTCTATCTGTTAGCATGTTTCTTATTACAAGGACATTTTGCAAATTTTGCTAACAACACTTCTCTATGCTTTTGCTAGGGCAGATAGTGAAAAGTATTCTAAACAAAAGCAGACAGGTAATATGCATATTCATAACAGTTTGAGCCCAAATACAACTTGACTGTAATCAACACCATGCAATGAGGAAGCTACTAATATCTACATTTAGACTGGGATACAGGAGGAAAAAGGCTGAACACTTTCTCTGGAAGAGCTAAGGAGAAACTAGACCAGCACCCATGATATTATTCTAGGAATGGCATTAAAACACATGTGATATTGCCAAAAGTTGACAAAGCAAGTATGTGAACACTTAAGAAAGTTTAAAAGAAAGTATTTAAAGAAAACCTTGTCTTAAAAGTATAAAACTAACATTTTTCTTAGTCCATAATTGCCTTTATTAAATTGCTTCTTAAATTCACAGATGCACAGAGTGGAGGCAAAACACTTCACATACCTATTCATCATGAAAATACACAAGTAGCACACAAAAGATTTTGAAAACTGAAATGGAGGCACAGAGAAGGAACAAAATTCTGCCACACTCAAATGAAGATATTGCCAAGCATAAAAGGTCAAATTTTCAACAGTCAGTATAGCAAAGCCTCATTACAACATCTCTTAATTTCATCCTTGTTTACTATATGCCTGTATAAATCTACCATGACCTTACTGATTTCAAGGGGATTACTCCTATGGTGCTCATATTATCCCACTACTAAGAAATAAGTGTGTATACCTTTATGATATCTGACAACTGCAGCATAGTGTCTGCTAAAAGAGCATGAAATGATTTATTAAAGCACAAATATAATTCACTTATCCACTAGCTAGTGAACAGCTACTTACTAACTTCAGATGTTTTCCAATGATTACTTTAACAAAGTTATCTTGATCAGGTAATAGCAGCTGTAGCTAAGTCAGATAATAGCAGCTGTAACTAAACTCCAAATGCTCCAAGTCCATCTTCAATGTTGATGTGAAACTGTCATCTGGTTTTTAGACTCAAGTAAAACTCTTTTAATCAGCTTTTACTGGCCAAAGTGAAAGCAAACACATAAAACTGAAGTGACTTGTTCAGAATCTTCTATACAACCCACACCAGGAAAAGAACTTTTCAAGTTCAAAGTACCTGCACACATCCATTTTATGCATTAAATTCATGCCACTAAACATGTACACTGAAATCAGGGTTCCTGTGCTCAAACTAAAGACGTGAATGAGAAATGTTGTGCCAATTGGCGCCTTATAAAAATTGTGTCAAATAAATGAGCTTTCTTAGCATAAACATCTTGTCCTTTGATACTAGAAAGCAACAAATTCCTATTAAGATTCCACAATTCTGTGGAATTCTGAGTCCTTCCTGTTCCAAATACTGCCTGCCTCCAACAAATACTTCATTCCCAATTCTCACTATATATACTTTTTTATAAAACACAGTGATTGTATTCTAAGTACTACTGGTTCAATTGCAATAGCTACTGCAGTTTGGAAAAGGTGTAACACCACAGTTTCCCTGCCACTACAGGAATTTCCAAATTTGAATAGGATAATCAGCTTGGTTCACAATGCAGATTTTAATGAAATTACTAGATTCATATTTATACAAGGAATTATCCTTAAAACACACTAGAAATGTGCCGAATCTTAACAAATCTTCCAAATTTGGCTTTTATCTGCATGGCTCACTGTACTTAATTACAGTGAGTGTTAGAAAGGCTCCTCCTCAGACATCCTCCTGGTTCTACAGGGCTTCCTATCACCTGCAGAAGAGTGATAGAGAAGCCGACATCTGCGGGCTCTTCTACCCTTGACAAGCAGTCTAAGTAAATCTGCATAGCTCCACAGGCTCTTCAATTCACCTGCACACAGCTTCATTTTCACCCTGAGTCTCTGTTGATGCCCAGTCCTTTACTGTTTGATAACTCTAAGCAGTGACTGGGAGCTGAGTCTTATTTTTCTCTCAATTACATCGGCAGGTTCAGAACATTTATCTTCTCCTCCAAGATGAACTGCAGTATTTTATAAATGGCTAGCTTCACTACAGACAGCCTCTCCCACCCACCCCCCAAACATACCATATAAGTTTTCTGGGGACATATAAGAACATAAATATGTAATGTGCTCTGACCTTTAGGGGAAATACAAAATCACACTATCCAACACAGAGAACACGGTGTCTACTGGGTAACTGCAGTTTTCTAAGGGTTAGCTTGTTCTTCAAATACTCTTTTTATACAAATTAAAGATATAAGCCCTTTGAACCCGCAGTTCTCAGGAGATGTGGTACCTAAAGAGAATCAGAAATGTCCTTCATTGGTTTTATTAAAAGAGAAATCTAAGGATTGGGATTGTGCTGCAAAACTGAAAAAGGAAAAATGCCTGAAGACATCCAGCCATGTTTTATACCAGTTTAAATCCTCACATGTACATATTCACCTTGAAATGCATCAGATCCCAGCATTTGGAACAAGATAACACATGATGTGGTGAGAACTAGGTCCAACTACGTGTACTGCAGTTTACTTTTAGGTGGAATGTAAAAGAAGAAATTTTACTCACTGCGTGCAACTACTTGTCCAGCTTTGGTAATTACTGTAAGCTCTGTGAGGTTTTTGATCCTTCTAATGATTGCAGCTGCCTGCCTTCCCTCCTTAGAAAGCAGGGTTTAATGAAGTGATCTCCAAGGTTTTCTTGAAGAACCTAACATTATTATTATTAAGGAAATGCCAAAGTGGTCCTATTTGGGGTTGAGGCAGCTGCTTTTCATCTAGAAACTGACGACTTCTGCACATTCTCACATCTTAGCAGTGGTAACTGCTGCAGAATGAAGAATGAAAAATGGCCTGCTAGTGGGGGCAACGCAGCACAAGACACGTTGCTGCCTTCCAATTGTATTGCTGCAAAAGGGATCAGGCTGCATTTTATGCTGCTACCATGAAAATTCCACTTTTCTTGGAAACTGCATTTTTGTTTAAAGCTCTCACTTAACTGTGGCAGCTGAGATGTATCATCAATCACCCTCTGCTGCTTGGAAACTGTATTCACTTCTACTCCATAGCAGGAGAAAAATCCATTAGTTTGTCTCTAGTCAAAGGATTTTCAGTGCCTACCAGCCTGTACTGGAAGACCTGCTGTGTCTGAAGATCTGGAATGAAGCCCGCTTTTGCCTTTAAAGGATCCCATATTGACATAGCCTTCCCATTTCTGAATAAACTAGTAGCCTTACACAATAAATAAAATTAATTCCTCCTGGTAGGAAAATATCATAAATATGAAAGGGGTTTCTCTAGACTTACACCTTCTGCTGGGGTCTTGCTCATTAGTGGCTAGCCTTTACTGAACAGTTCTTGCTAGTCTTCTCCACAGGCAAATGTTTGTACTTAACCCTTTCTGTCCTGCAGCACCTCCTGAACCCACAATCTGAACAACTACTCCTACCCTTCCTCTTCCTTGCTGTTTACCTCTTGGTCCTCAAGCCAGCTATGAGTTAGAACACCACTTGCCTCTCAAGGAGCATTTCCAACCTCCTGAAGGAAAATCCAAACTTGTGAACAAGTAGTTCTAAGGATGTCTTGCCAGACATATAGTAGTACCAGTGCAACTAGGTTAACACCGGCACCTGTTTTGGTTTTGCTCTTTCCAGATGATTTTCTAAAGACGCTATACCAAACCTGTAAATACAATGGGCTTATGTATTTTGAACAAGACGTTTTCAGAAGGGTTTGTATTTTGATTAAATTCAAAATAAATAGCTTGTCTTAGAAATTATTCCAACCTCCCAAGTTATCTTAATTACCTATGCTGAAATCCTTGTGATTTGTTGATTTCAGTAGGGTTAGCTAATTATTATTTGATGCCAGAACTGAGAAATCTGGACAGATTAATGTTCTTTGTTGGAAATAACACTCAATATTCACAGAATATTTGCATTTTGATGACTAGTTTAAATTTTTATCTTTAATCATAAATGAACTTGAACTTTAAACTCTGCCTGTCAAAAACTAGTATATACAAGTTAGCAAAAATTAATAACATTACAACTGGAAAGGAAAAAATCTGGTTTTGAACAGAGAAAAAAGTTGATTCTTTTGTGACAGTGTCGTGGTTTAAGCTCAGTCATAACTCAGCTTGCTCGCTTACTCCCCCTTTCCTTTGCTCCCACTCTTGGAGGGATGGGGAGAAGAATCAAAAGAATGTAACTCCCATGGGTTGAGATAAGAACACTTCAGTAACTAAGGTATAACACAAACCACTGCTGCTACCACCAATAATAATAGTGGAAGGGAAATAACAAGGGAAGAGAATACAACCGCTCACCACTCACTGACCGATACCCAGCCCAACAAGAGCAGTGATCTAGCCCTTCCGAGTGACTCTGTTTACATCCTGGGCATGATGTGCTGTGGTACAGAATACTTCTTTGATCAGTTTGGGTCAGGTGTCCTGTCTCTGCTTCCTCCCGGCTTCCCCTCCTCCCTGGCAGAGCATGAAATAAAGAAAGTCCTTGGTCAGAGTAAACATTACTGAGCAGCAACTAAAACCACTGGTGTTATCGGCACTGTTCCCAGGCCAAAAGTTAAAAACACAGCACTGCACCAGCTACTAAGGAGAAAAATGACTGCTACTGCTGAGCCCAGGACAGCCAGTTTAACATGTCAGACTTTTTCCTTCACTGACAAATTAACTAGAAGTCAAGCAAAGTGCTGGAAGTTCCACCAATTCACCTGTTTTTATAACACTGTCAAATTAGTTAACTCCATTTTCTGGTTCGACAAGTTACAAGAGGCAACATGAAATAACTGGATATTACATCATGTTTCAAAAGTAGGAGGCAGACAGAGGACCTCATCACTGGGAAGCATGGCATGTTCTGACCCAGGGCAGGTCTTGTGAACTCAGCAACTGAGCATGATCTTATCAGTGCCATTTGGTTGGGAATAAGAAATACTGTGGTAAATGGAGAGCTGTGTCAGTGCATGGTAAAAACAGAGGAACAGTGTGAATTAGAAAGGTACATATCTGTTTTTGCTAAAATACTTACTTGAATAAAAAACCGAGTCAACTGACTGATGATTTTATAATGGACATAAGTGCTAAATATCATCAGACAAACAACATTAGTCAAAGCAATGTATGCTGCTTCATTCAGGTTTAGTTTTCAAGCAAATCTCAATCAGATGCAATTTTAATATATGGACTGGGTTCTGTGCACTCAAAGTGATTTTTTTTTGAAGGTTGCAACCTGCATAAGTCAAAAATAAATTGATCTGAATGATTGTAGTTCAATACATCGCAATTTCTGCCATCTCTTGTTGTCTAGGCTTTGTAGAACAGCTTTTTCTGACCTTTGAACATAAATTAAATACATTTTCCAAACAAATTACTAAACTAACGCAGGTGCTGTCTTAGAACAGTGCTTGTAACCTTCAATGACCCCTTAAACATAAAGCAGATACAGAAGTAGATCTCTGATGGTACCACAGGTTCTGAAACTGATTCCCGTGCTACTGTAAGGGAATCATGGGATCATGCTATAGTTCACTCTGGACGAAGGCTGTGCATTTTAAGTTTTTAATCCTGAAATGTCAGGTGCACTAATTCTTTGGAATCAACCAGTAACAGCACAAAAATCGCAATTAAGGCTTAAAAACCATTAATGTTAACACAATGCAAGTGTTAAACCAGCATACTGATTACAAATATATATCCAAATATATATTTTATGACAGCCTAATGTTTAGTTTAAATGCAGTGCTAATACCAAATATATTACCAAGCTGAATCAGTCAAATACTAATTCTAACTCTCAATAAACCTACAATCAAATCTACAGAGAAGCAATGCTGTTACTATATGGCTACTTCCAAGAATGCAGGATCTCTGGCATGAGCTGACATAGTCTCTAGGGCACCACAGTGTAGCACACACATATTTGGCAAGAACATGTACTGAGAAGCAAAAGAGAAAAGGCTCAGACATTTACTGGAATGTAAAGCATGCCAGCAACACACAAACTCAGTAGGAGTTTATGCCTGAATTATTTTTACAATGCTGCAAAGATTTTTCTACAGAACAACATATATAATAAAATATAACATATAATATAACAGCAGTGTGCACTCGCAGCCCAGAAAGCCAACCATATCCTGGGCTGCATCAAAAGAAGCGTAACCAGCAGGTCAAAGGAGATGATCCTGCCCCTCTACTCTGCTCTCGTGAGACCTCACTTGGAGTATTGTGTGCAGTCCTGGTGTCCTCAACATAAAAAGGACATG
>WYDI02005562.1:0-61446 GCA_009867235.2 Psittacus erithacus
CCTCCTCTGGACTTGTTCCAACAGTTCCATGTCCTTTTTATGTTGAAGACACCAGAACTGTACACAATACTCCAAGTGAGGTCTCACGAGAGCAGAGTAGAGGAGCAGGATCACCTCCTTTGATCTGATTAGTTAGTTTTTTTTAATGGTAGAGATTGTACTGAAAAGATCATATATCATGTTATAAATATAGCACTCTCCAGCTTTTGAGGCACCCCTCTTTCTTTGTGCCTCTGGTGACTGGAATTGAGTTTGAAATTTAAGTGCTTCCTGCTTTCAAAAAAACAAGCCATAACACACTCGGTAAGTGTTGACTATACACCTTCTGCGTTAATGGCCACATGACAGAGAAGCACCTGACCACTGGAGCAGCAAGACCTGGGGATCACTGTGCATTCATATGTTGGGTTTGCATGACTTCCTGAGACATTTAAGAAGCCAGAGCATAAATGTACAGTGGAGAAATAACACCTATTATGGGCCTGCTTTCAGCCTGCAACCCACCTTATGAACATGGTGTCAGCTGCTGCACAGCACTGGAGTGGCCTGCCTGTACCTTGCCCTGGCACAGTGGGTTTACAGGCTGCAGCTGGGGCAACCAGCACTATCAAACGTGCTGGGTTGTGGAATGGAAGGGTGCTGCAGTGCAAGTATGTGAAGTATAGGGTTGTATCTGGTAGAAATGGGTATGAAGGGCTTGATTTCAATTCCCTTTATATTAGGATGCAGAATTCTCAAATTTCCTTCGAAGAGGCATAGAATGGAGAGGTTGAGACAGACTGTCAGTTTATGAGTTAAAACATGGTATGTTTCAATAGCTGTTAGTATTTTAATTGAAAGACTGTGAAGAATCTCATTTTTTTATTAGTTTCTCCATTCTTTGACAACACATCACGTATAGCTTTGTCTTTTTGTCTCTTTTCCTTCTGTTTCATTAAGTACTAGAGTGGTAGACAAACAAGAAACTACTTAAAGAAAAATGGAAGAAAGGTAACCTCTGAGGGTTTGTCTTTGATCCTCAACATGTACCTAACTGCCTTGCAGTGGAGCAGCTCTATCAACAGCTCAAGTTCCACTGCTGTGAGATTTGTCTTCTCAAAAGTGGTAGATCTGCTGGCCTTCTAGTGTCTCTTGATGAACTCACCCATTTGTTCTTTCCTTTACCAGCACTGCCCTGCCCAGGTGTCTGCAATTGGACCTGGTTTTGCTTACTCAGCTGCTCTGACTCTATGAAAGACTACTTTGTCCCTTTGGACCATGAACTGTTTGAACTGCTTGCATCAGGCATACGTGCATGCCATTTGCATATGGAAAAGTGCTCATATGGGTGATCATGGGTTAAAAACCAGGGAAGCCCCTACTTCTAGATGTACCTGCATTTCATTTTGTATAAGGGGCTGGCTTTGTCCTCTGTGTTTGTGTTCAGGAAGGCCACTTAGCTGCCCATTTGTAGCTTGAGAGAAAAGGTGTAGCATTTTTGCATTTCTTCAAGTGAAAGTGTGAAGTGGGCATTTTAATTCCCTGCAAGAATGATTGCATTTGCCTGGGCAAACATTGTGTGAGTATGTAACTGGCATTTGAGACAAAAGTGTCCATGGAACATTAGTGGCTGTTGTTTGGAAATGTTACCTTTGATATTTTATCATACATCTCCGAGTGTGCTATATATTCTGAATTAATTTTCCAAATGTTAAGTTGAAAAATACATGTGCTTCACAATATAGCAGTGTAATATTATTCTAGTATCTTCTCTGAATAACTATATTTTATTAAATTTAACAAAAATGTAAAATATCGATGTTTTTATTCAATAACAGGAACACCAGGACAGTTTATTCAGATTTTATTTGGAGCCTTAAATAATTACAATTTAAAAGATGGAAGCAAGCCTTTAAAACCATTTTGTGATGTAAGTATTTAAATACAATTATGGAAAGATTTTGCTGGCTATTCTTGCTGTACAGAAACAGAGCGCAGTATATTCACAGTGCACATGTGAAGCCTGGATAAAGTGATCATGAAGTTTTTGATAGACAGCAAAAGCAATTTCATTTCTTAGTTAGAGGGTTGGAACTACTGTCAGAATTGTATATTGTTCTGACTCATTATTGAGATTTTTACTGCCTCCTGAAAATATGATAATAATAGGATTAAAAGGAAAACTTCTCAAGTGATTTAGAGGAGGAACAGGGGAATTACAACTTTAAATAGGAAGTACTGAAACATCAAATCAGTTGATTTCAGCTTCAGCTAAAACTGGGAGCTAACTCTATGTTTGATATTAAGGTTTGATTATTTTGATATTAAGTCCTGTGAAGAGTTCATGATCAAACTGAATTCAGGGGCAGAATTCTAATTTACTTCATCTGTGTCCAGGTTCATTTTTCTTTCCTATGTATCAGTTGCAAGGAAATGTAATGTAGTTATCCTTGTCCTATTGTTCCTAAACAGTTAGCACATCGACAGCATTTAATGACGAAGAAGTTTTATTTTTTAGTCCACTGTTCATGTCAGGTTTAATTAAATATATAGTAATTTATTCTTAAGGAGATCTGAGTACTTGAGAGTAGCAAGAGCAAGGCTGCTCTGCAAGGGTGGATGAGCTTGGCACTGGGAGTGCCAGAAGCACTGGCAGAGCCATCACAGACAGGTTACAATCCTGCAGCACCCAAGCAGGGCTGGTCTGGAGATGGTGAGAGGAGCTGTCAACCCTCTCAGGCAGGCAGGGTGGTGAGCCATGGCCAGAATCTGGTCAGGAACAGCAGGAGGCAAGGTCAGAGGTAGGACTGGAGACAAAGCTGTCCTCAGTGGAGGTGCAGGATCTTTACAGGAAAACCAGTCTATGAGTAGAACCTCAGGAGACAGGACCAGGACCAGGCACTCTGAAGCATCTCTGGGGTAGGGACTGACAGCCCCATGCACTAAAAATGGGGTCCTTGCTTGTGGGCAGGTTGAGGGGAGGCTCAGAGGAATGGGCAGGGACAGACAGGGCTGGTGGTGCTCTCAGGGCCATGCGCTAAGCTCAGATTTCTTAGCCAGCTCCATTAGTTTTATAAAGGTGCATTAAGTACTTTTCTTTCATGAAATAGTAGTGGAGATAACATAGATCTGCTGAATCATTTATATGAAAAACTATTGAGGAAACAGAAGAGGTCTCATATTGAACACACTTGCATGTTTTACTTTTGATAAAATACTTCTGTCATAGTTTGTAATGGGAAGTATCACAAATTCAATCAGGTACTTTCCCTTGGTTACTAATATTTAAAAATGGCAGTTTGTGAGAGTAATAGCTGCAACAACTTTTATTTCTAGATTAGTATTTCCTCACTACAGATACTGCTGCATCAATTCAGTGCAGTGTTAAAGTCAGTAATTGAGTGGGTGTTTGTTTTATTTTTGATGGACACTTGAATATTTGGAATTAACACTTATATTTTAATACAAAAAACCTTGTATTAAAAAAAAAAAAAGCCAGCCTTTTTCCCCGTGTTCAGTGGGCAAACTGGGGAGCAAAAGGTAGACAAATAGATGGAAGAGGTGTTTAGAAGCATGAAAGAGGAAAGAATGGCTATGTTAGAAAGATATCTTTAGGTTCTGGATGGAAAGTCTACATATGCACTAAAACAGTCAGTAATCAAGGCAGGAATCTTGAAAACATAGTTTCAAGTTTTCTACTCTCAGTCAGGATTCAAATGTAAGAGTTTTTTTCATCATTTTCTCAGTTTAATTTTTCATATTTTTTTCATATCATGTGCCCTTTCCATCAAACTTTTTTATTTCTGGGGTTTTCTTTTTTTATAGCATTTATAATAGTTACACCAAGCAAGAATGAGGAAAAAGAAGTAACATTAATGTTCGCTGATTAAGAAATTCCCATAGGTAGGGAAATGCCAGTTCAAATTAGCAATACCAAAGCAGGCAGACAGCTGTTTGAAATCAGAGTCTTTTGCAGGCCAATTTATTGTCTCAACCCCTGCTAGTTTCTGGAGTGGTTTCATTTTTGTGTTCATTCCAATGTTCAGTATCTCAAATATTTTTTTCTTTGCATTTTCTTCTCCCTTTTGAAACAAAATTACTGGTTTTTGGAGCTACTTCAGGGGTCGGCCAATGGGTTTCTTAGTCCTAGGACGGACTAGTTGCTTCCTGTTGTCACAAACTGCTTTATGTTGCAACATATTGTACTTTAACATGCCTACGTTGAGTTGTCTTTCTGTTCTAGCAAAACTGCTGTTTCTACATAGAAGTTCTGTTCTGTATTTGAAATATTTCTAAAATTACGATCTAAATAGGAATCCTTCCTCTGCCATATTTTTACCTTCTCATACATTTCTTTAAAAGCAGCTCTCCTCTGCCTAGGTCAGTATACCTGACAAAGGCTATTAGATAGTTTGTTATACTTACCCATCTACATTTTTATAACTACTGAATTTTTTTATCTATCCTCAGAGAGCAAAAGCTTGTAACAAGTTAGCTACTTTACTAATCATGACAGCAGCTTGTGAATGAGGCTGCAGTGAATTGAAAGTCATTGGTAATAAACAGCTCATTTTGAATTGTTAAATACTTGCTAAAAGAGACAATGGGATCTGTTCTTCATAAGCTCTTTAGGAAAATTTATAATCCCAGAACCTTTATTTTGCAGCTTTTTTTTTCTTTTTTTAAAAAAATACTGAAGTTCTCAGTGAGTTACATTGTAATGCCCAGTGCAGCAAGAAAATAAATGTATGAGAAGCATGAAAACCAGATTTCAGCATGTCAGCCAAAGGGAAAAAAAAAAAGGCTTATGTGCCAGAGGCTGGTGTTTGAATTGCTTGGTTCTTCACTGTGAGGAGCTTGGGGTGGGTTTTTTTTTTTTGCCTTTTTTTAAAGAAGAAAAATGAATATAACAACTGCTGGCAAGTCAACAATAGGTAGTAGCTGTACAGCCAGAGCACACTTAAGTAGATAAACTGAAATAAAGCTTTGTGTTGAGATGTTTTTGTTTGCTTGGAATTCTGTGCATGTCTGGTTTTGTTTCAGTTTCTAGGAGGCTTATTTTATGTAACAGAACTTCTGCCTCAGGAATCAAGGATCATAGAGTAATGAAACTTATAGATCACTGGTGATAGGAAGAAAAATCACTGACTTCAGAGTCTCAAATTGCCTTGGTTTCAAGCTGTGTGTGGAAAACAATAGTCATTTCTAACCTTTCTTTATCAGCAAAATGAAGAGGTGAAAATCAACTTCTGACAACACTGAGGAAAGCCAATTTAGTATTTCAGCTTTCCAATTCCTGTAGGGTATTTCATCTTCTGTTGCTGCAAAATCCTTCTTTCAACAAAATTAGAAGTAGTTTGGAGGTTTTTGGGTTTTAGCTACTTAATTTAAGGGTTTTATTTTAATTTTTGCTTTCTGGAATTCAGAGGAGTGGTGTGCTGTAGCAGTATGCAGTATTATGTCTAGGAAGGGAAGTATTGTAGAATTCAGGGCTTTATGAAATACTATCCTATTTTAAAAGGTCACGTTCTCTTGATTGGTGTTGACACAGTTTGCTATCTATTTAGACTCTTAGGCTCACACTTCTAAAGCAACACAAATATCTGAATTTCTAAAAAAAAAGTCCGTCTGTAATCCAGGTTGAAGATGCTCTTACTTTCTATAGTACTCTTGGATTTGGAGTAAAGCCTCGTATATTCTCTGACAGCTAATGAAAAATCCCTAGAGTGTTTGTAGCTTCTTGTCAAGAAAGGTATTTCTGTATTTATTGGATTTGATTTGCTGGCTTTCTGCTAAGGTCTCATATGCTTTCTATGCCATCCAAAGTTGCTGGAGAAAAGAAGGGAGGGAGGAACAAAAGGTAATTTTTTGGTCATAAATGTTGCCTATTACCCATGCTTTGTAAAAGGATTTATGCTTTCTCAGGAACTGCTGAAAAAGCAATATTGGAGGCTGTTCCTTTCAGGAGAATATTCCGTTCTGTTTTAAAATTTTTTTTTTCCTGGCAGACTGGCAACCCTTGTGTATGATGACCTTTGCCTATCAAAAAGCTCTGTCTTAGTCAGAACTAATTCATTGTATTTGATCATGTTGTCTCCTGGCCCTCTCTGATGATAAAATCCTGGGTCTCCAGAAATACTTCCTTCAATTCGAACTGCAGAGGTTTAGTGCTTTGTGGCTGTGACTGACTTAATCCCTGTGATGATTTGTGGAGCAAATTTTACTGTGATTGCAAATGTGGTATTTTGAAAATCATTTGCTAGAGATCTTTGTGGAAGCAAATCTTACTTATGTTGTTCATATGATTTAGGCAGCGCATTGTGTTGCTCCTTTCTTGAAGAAACAAGAAGGATGCACTATGAGGATCTGGAATTTTTCTGTTGATATTCCATAAGTTAGCATACTGCTTGGAGTTGACATTGATAGCAATGAGATGGCAACAACGTTTAGTTTGTCTTTGTAATCAGGCTTAAACAACCATATTAGATTTCTGGTTCCGTTTTCCTGAATCGTAAGTACTGTTGAAATAATTTTTCTCCTACAGAATGGTTAGTCTTGCCAATTCTTTGAGGTTTTACATTCTACAAGTAGGCTGGTAGCAATGTTCTGTATATGTTGCATGTTGTTTGGCAGAAGTAATCGAGCTTTGGTATTTCCATGTTGAAACAGGAGAGTTAGATCTAGATACTCAACATTTGCCTACAGCTCTTCACATTATTGAACTGGGAGGTTTTTTTACTGTTAATTAAAATTTTGTCCTTAAAAAAAGGACAGTAATTTAGCCAATTTTTTTTTCCTCTGTCTATTCAGTCAGTTACATGACATGGTGACTGTAGTGTATCTGAAGCAAAAGACACATCAATTAAACAGTAATGTGCGAGTGATTCATCTGAGCAAACAATATGTTCATGGTGTTAGCACATTATTCTCTGTGTCTCAGACTGTTAATTACATTAATTACCAAAGATCAGTTTGCAGTTGAAATCCTGATTGTCAAATCTAATTTGATTTTAACTGCTGACAGCTTTGACAGTATAGTCTAGTAACTGCAAACAATATTGGTACTGTCTATAATGGATATTTTAACAGCATCACTGAATGTCTGTTGTAAAGAGTATAGCTTGAGTATTTCAGCAGTGATATTAACTGTTCTGTGTCGCTTGTTAAATCTCTGGATTTCTTCTGGAAACTTTGGTTACTTTCATAATGAGGACACTTACTAATAGAACATTTGAGGTTGACAATTTCTATGGATTATTAATCCTGGTTTTATAGAACTGGATGATTACTAACTTTTCAGTGTTGTTGAAAAGCACTGAAGTATTTTTCAGGAAAAAACTATGTCCCTTGACTGAGTCGTAGTCTGATTCCCAGTGAACGTGTTCCTCTCTGCAAAGTTAAAATACAGTTTTAGCATGTCTATCTTTTGTGATGGTCTTGTCTCAGAGTTCACCAGGCTTGTTGGTCGTTGAGAAACTGAACATGAGCTGGCTTCAGTGCGTACTCGCAGCCCAGAAAGCCAACTGTATCCTGGGCTGCATCAAAAGGAGCGTGACCAGCAGGTCAAAGGAGGTGATCCTGCCCCTCTACTCTGCTTTCATGAGACCTCACTTGAAGAACTGTATGCAGTTCTGATGTCCTCAACATAAAAAGGACATGGATCTGTTGGAGCAAGTCCAGAGGAGGGCTATGATGATGACCAGGGGCTGGAGCATCTCACATATGTAGACAGGCTGAGAAAGTTGGGGCTGGAGAAGAGAAGGCTGTCTGGAGATCTCATAGCAGCCTTTAAGTATCTGAAGGAGGCCTACGAGGATGCTGGAGGGGGACTCTTCAGGGACTGTAGTGACAGGACAAGGGATAATGGGTTCAAACTTAAACAGGAGAAGTTTAGTTTAGATATAAGGAGGAAGCTCTTTACTGTAAGGGTGGTGAGGTGCTGGAACGGGTTGCCCAAGGAAATTGTGAATGCTCCATCCCTGGGAGCGTTCAAGGCCAGGTTGGACAGGGCTTTGGGCGACTGGTCTAGTGTGAGGTGTCCCTGCCCATGGCAGGAGAGTTGGAACTAGATGATCTTTAAGGTTTTTTCCAACCCTAACTATTCTATAATTATGGAAGAATATCAGAAGAGAGCATGAACAAAGGGATCTTCCTTATATGTTGTCACTCCTGTACTCCATACATTGTTGGGTTTCTTTGAAAAAGGTCTGCGATATTAGTCGTCACTGACAGTGTTGTCCTTGTGAATTTGAACCCATTTATACTTTTGGCTTCCAAAATACCTTGTGGCAATGAGACCCATATTAGCAATCTCAAGTTCAGTCTGTGTCTGCTGGAATAACTTCATTGTCTCAGTGACTTCAGTTGCTGCTTCATAAAACTAGCATAAACCCAGGATGAGACTTATGTGTACTTGCGAGATTGGCAAATCCATTTTATAAATTACAGGATTTGAAATGTAAGGTTTACATATGTGCTATAACAAAACAATTATTTAGGATGATCTAATACTTAATAAAACAGAGGCACAAATGACTAATTTTCTGAAGCTGGAAAATATTTAAAACAGTAAGGGGATAGCTTTGTAGCAAGTCTAATAGTTAGGACCTTAAATTCTCAGAAAATGCAGTTTCTACTTCTTAAAATGAACATGTGTTGCATGAGTACCCTATCGAATGTGTGTATACTTTCTTCTTTTGGCTTTAGATAAATATTTCTAAGGAATGAACATTTAATAAGTATAAAATCATCGAGGAAGTTCTGTAGGGTTTTGCAGATCTCCCACACAGTATAGTTGGAAGGGTGCTACTGAACAAAAATAAATCTGCTGGAAAGGAGGTCTTGCATCTCAAAATGAGCTTCAGCAAACCGAGAAGCAAGTAACCCACATGGAAGTGGACTCATCTGTTTTCTTTCATTCAGAGTTTTATGTTGAAGAGAAAAAGCAAGAGGATTTTTTGTTATCTTATAGGTGAGAACTTGTACAACTGCGTTGCCTCAGCTATGAATATTGTGTTTTCCTCTTGTATGCTGTATACTTGTTATTGCAGGGAGTAAATAAACCCTGAATATGCGGACACATCCCTAAGGGTCTGGCACATACATCTTAGGTTAAATTCTCTCTTCTGCTGATGTGGCTAGTTTTACTTAACAGTGAGTTTCAGTGGACAGTAGGGCACTTAACCTAATTTTTGAAATGTCTGCTCTCAGTTTTATCAGCAGAAATACAGTTCAGCCTGTCCAATGTGGTATGTGGGCTTTGCACAAGGGAGCTTTTTCATAGAAGATCAATGTGTGTGTGTGTGTGTGAATACCCTGTGAATTTCAAGCAAAGGAGATAAAATTCTCAGCTTTTGTACTTAGCCTTTCTGTTATTATTAATTATTGTTGTTATTATTAAGTATTATTATTATTATTATTAATTTGTGTGGTTTCTCCCAAACATCTTTCTTGAATATTAAATCATAATAGACAAATAAAAAACAGTTTTGAGAGCTTCTTGTAAAGTGCCTCGACTCTCACAAAGGAGCAATTTATCAAAAGAATGTTTAGGACTTCTGGCTCATGCCTGTGTTAATCTACTCCTCTCTGTTTCACAGATCAGGGCTGGTTTTTGTGTACCTGGAATGTGTTTTCATAATTTTTATTCTAGTTAGGTTATGATTCTAGTTAGAGGTGCAACAAAAGCAGAAAAGCAATGAAATAATTCCTGATTTTATTGCTTTGAGGGCACCTTATTGTGCTTTAAATGGAAAGCCACTTAGGTGAATAAATGGTTCAATTAAGATAATAATTTTACCACAGTATGTTTTAGGTGCTTTCCCAGTCAAGACAAGATCTTTTTTAATTAATATTCAATTTCCAGTAACTTCCAAAATACATTGAAAAGATTTCATCCAATGCAGCAGATAATTGCTGTCATAGAATAATAATTGATAAGTAGCAAAATGAAAATATTTTGTCCACCTCTCATCAGGTTTGTTGGCTTCCTGTCAATTTAGAATAAAAACCATCTTGGTACAGGTTCAAAAGAAGGTTTAAGCTCAGTGAAGTGTGACTTGTGATTTTATGTATTGGATTGGAACTCTTGTTAAACGTGACTCAGCATGTAAGAAAAAGGAGCTTCTTCCAAACAGAGCAGCACAAATGAGGTGTCCTTCACCGTCCATTTTATTAAAGTATCTAAAATACGCCACTGAATGGCTGGCATGCCAGTTCTGCAGATAATTTCATCAATTGTGTGATTTTTCCTCCTTTCATTTTCTCTGTATCTTCTACTTTTTACTTCTGCAGTTATACGAGTTGTTGATTAAACATTCTTCAATAAAAACAGTAATAGTTCTATCACTGAATTATCCTAAAGACAAGCCAACATAAAAAGAACTTTCATTTCAACTAACTCATATCAGAGGAGGGCTATTCACTGGAGCAGAGAAAATATGATAAGCCCTATTGTTTCCATTACAGAAAAAAATAAAGATAACTATTTCAGTGGAACCATAAATGAAGAGTAATGAGGATACCGTTAGGCATAGAAGTGTCCTATTAATAATAGCATTTCAGGCAGCATAGGATATTTTAAAGATGAACTTGCGAAACTGCGAGCTTTCCTTTCTAGCTACCTCTGTTAGCACATTCACATATATTCCTGAGAGTTCTGAAAAAGGAGTTAAAACTAAAATTGTTATAGCATGTTGCAGTTAAAAACTATTGCAAAGCATTTTCATGAATTATACTGAATATAAATTTTTCATGAATTATATCTCTAGATAAATTAAGTTTGCACTTATTTTTGAAAAGTTGCATTTGGTGGAAGAAGTAACTTGTACCAAAATCGAAAGCAAACATATGGGTAATAAAATACTTTATTTTAAATGTATCTGTGGGTAATTTAATTCAAACCTTATAATGACATATTTTTATTAATAAATTTATTGTTGTTTTCCACTAGAAATGGTGAATTTCTGTGCCTGAGCCAGATGATGTGTTCCCATTGTAAGAGTCATTTATAATTGTCAATAAATATGAATATATTAAAAAGGCAAGATAAACTGCCATCTGTTCCAATCAATAATACAATCTCCCTTTCTCTAATATATACTTCAAAAGTAGAAATAAAAGTGAATTTGTTTGGATGTAAGCAAGCTCAATTTAGCTTTTAGTTTTTTTTCTGTTGCAAAAAAACTAATAAAGGCAGGGGAAAAATCCTTTAGAACCCAGCTGTTCAAAGTGGTTAGAGGAATAGCTCAGGAAGGAAAGAAATATCTCCATGAAAGAAAGAAATCGCATGCAGTTTAAAAGGAGAAATATACAGTTCTGTTTGTACAGTGGAAAAAAATCAACACTGGAACCCAAGCTGCTTTAAATTTCCTGCCTATATATACATACAATAAAATAAACTGCCTAGTTCAACAGATGGGAAAGAGTCACAACTTCTCAGGAGCACTGATGCATTCCTTAGTTTCAAATTTATTGAAGTTTCTAAAAAGAGGCCAATCTCAAAGGAAAAGAGAAGAGCTCAGATTATGAGGCACCAATTTTGAAGATGTTTCAATTTATGGAATTTCACTGAGTAGACTTCACAAGCAGAATATTAGTTGGTTTTCACTTGACTCTTTTTTTTTTCTTTAAATCCATTATAGGAAACACATAATTTTCACTCTGCAATGAAATAGTCTGCTTCTCTGTGTTAATGGCGAACAAAGAAAATTCCTTAGGATGTTACGATTTCAAGGGATTGCAGTGTTGCTCTGCCACAAAGAGCAGGTTGCAGCTACTTCATTATGTCCCTGTTCCTATGGTGCATGGCCATTCAAAATTCCATCTGAAGAAGATAATAATACCTCGCAAACCTAAAGCACAGTGTTGGTTTGGCATGATAAATTCTGTTGCTTAAATATTTTCCTTTAACTGTGAATGCAGTTTCAGAGGAATGTAGGTACTCGCTTAATGTCTAGGTTTCTCTTCAAAGAGGTGGGAAATGAGGCTAGAAAGTATGTATCCCCAGTAATGCCTTGAAATAATTGCTGTTACTGAAGGATTAAGCAGTGACGTGACGCATCCTTTGTCTTCAGCCACTTTTGTTAGAGATGTCAAATGGGTACCATCCTGTAATTTGAACAGCCCTGTTCTCGTATTAAAACGCTCCACATTGCAGCGTTGAATTAATCTCTTGTGTTTCAGTAAAGGGGAACTACTAAAAGTTTATCACATCTTCAGGCTGTGAAATTTCATGAACTTTTTTTTTCCTTGACACTGAAATTTGCCTGGAATATTCATGAGCATGTTCATAATTTCATTTGAGCAGTGTGTTAACTGGTTTTGCTGTTAGACATTACTGAGCTGGGACTAGGTTTTTGGTTGGTTGGTTGGTTTGGGATTGTTTCTTTGTTTTGTTTTGGTTTTTGTTCTGTTTTTGGTTTTGTTGGGGTTTTTTTAATTAGTTTAAAGAGACAGGAATCTCAGTGAAAAATGCTAGCATTTAGTGAGATAAATTGTTTTTTTTATAGTAGTGTGATTGTTTTTAAAAGGAAAAGAGAAGATATTTTGTGCTTATGTGCAGTTGTCAGCTAAATTAAGCAAGATGTATTACATGTCAGATAACACGTTTGACCTCAGTGAACACTAATATCACTCTCTTTAAAATGTAAGAACAACAGGTGAAATGAAACTTGACTGTTACATAGTGTATGTGCGCATACTTATAGTATTTGAACTGTGGCCATGTCATCCTTTTTACCAGATTGTTGTTCTGGTTTGGTTTGGGTATTTTTAATATTAAACGTGACTTAATTCCTGTCTGTCTTTTGATTAATTTCCATGAGGAAAATACCTTACTTGTTAAGTCTATTGGGACTCAACAAGAAGTGTTTCTTCCACAAAGTTCCTGCAAATGCTGAAGAGCAGTCTTGTTCAAAGCAGAGTTTTTGAGCTGTAATATTTGGAAATGGTTAAGGGGGGATGGAGCTCTGGAACCAGACCCTGGCCTTTCTGAAGGTTTCCTCGCCCTCAGAAAAAGCAGCTTCTCCAGCTGACTATAGCTTATCCTCAAGTGTGTCCCAGTCACCTAAGAATTCCTTGCTTCTGTCAGGCAGTAGTTCTTAGCTGTCCGTGTGCTGATAATCTCTAAATTTAACAGTGTTTGGATGCTCTACCCAGTCTTCGGGCTTTTGCCATTCAGCTAATTAGCAGTATCCTTCCCCTGTGTAAATCAGGAGTTGCTGTCACTTCTGAAACCAAATCCTGCCTTTCCCCACCTTCCAGTATATGGATAAATTTAGTTCCCTGTGCAGTCAGAGCAGCTTTGGAACAAATGTGTAAGACCTGACTGTATGATAAAGCAGTTATTATGATTAACATTTGAAAAGTATTTAAATTAATTTGCCTCTTTCAAGCTATCACAAATCAAATATGTCCTTAACTTATCAGAAGGAGTCTTCATTGAAACAGCATTGATATAGGAAAGTAATATATGACAAAATGAGGAGTTATCAGATATAGATAAAGCATTTCAGTATTGTCTTGTTATTGCTTAGTTTAATTAATTTTTTTTATCTCTGAAGAAGACAGCGAAGTCAGAAGTGAAAATGATAATTATAAAATTGTTACCAATTTGTTGCATCCCACTTTCCGATCAAGTTGCTTGAATTCCCATCAATTTGAGAGAGACAATCTTGTTGAGATTTTTAGTCTAACAAGCAGATTATTATTAATCTGTTACAATAATGCTAACACTTGTAGTTCAGTATATCCAGTTAAATAAATACAGACTTTCCAAGGTTCTGCTCCTTTTTCTGATGTTATTCTCGCGTTTCTCCTATCCTTTGGGCTCCCAAGTCTCAGTCTGGAGGGCTGAAGAAGGGCTGCTGACTAAGAGGGCTTGCTTTGTGTGATTTTTTTTCCCAGGGATGAAATTGAGTTTCATCAGCCTGTAGGTTTCATGGATTGTTCTTCTTTTTGAAGATGGCTGCAACACGTGCCTTTTTCTCATCCTTTCTCTGGATCTGTGTCCCTGGCTGTTGTAGCCAGCCCTGGGCACAGGTCCCTTGTCCCAAATATAGTGGGCAAATACAAGCTCCTACAGTTAACACAGTGCACTTCATGCACTGCAAGGCAGAGCAGCAGCATGGCTGCAGAGTTGGAGGCAGTGTGCAGCAAAGCCTTCCTGCCAAGACCAGTGTCAAGAGGGAGGAGAAGCTGAGGAAAGGAGTTCTTCATTATTGTACTGTCATGGGCCAGTAGCTAGGCAACGGGTAGGTGACATGCTCAGTTAAACACACGACCAAAACTGCGTGAAGTCAGTGTTCATGTCTGAATTAGATGTGGCTTTGGGAAGATATGGGAACATCTGAGTTTAATCAAGAACACTAATATGTTGTTTGTAGGTGTTCAAGTGGTTTCTCTAGCCAGTGAAGTGTCCTGCTACACTGGGATAGCTGGCATTAAGGACTGTGGCTTCTGGCTGGAATCTGTCCATATGAAACTCCTGGAAATTCTGCTTGTGAGAGATAGGGAGTTTTTTTAACCTGTTTTTAAAACTACCTTTAACTATCCTTATTGTCTATTACTTTTAATAGTTTTCTTCTGTCCCAAACCTGTAGCACTTTATGAATTTCTAGAGAGTAATAATTTTTCTCTTGGCCTTGACGTTAAGCTCCTTTAGGTTTCTTGCATGAAAAGTCCTTGCAATTCCATTAATATATTACTGACTTTTCTGGGCTCTTATTTCAATTTAAATGCATTGGGCAGATTGAGCAATGCTGTACAGAATATTCTAGCACCAGTGTTTTGTATAAAGGCATTGATTATTGTTTTTTCTTTTTTTTCTTTCTTTGCTGGCATACTCCTTTCTTTAAGGTAAAGTTTCTAATTAAAGTGTAGATAAGATGAAAAATTATAGCACAGTAGAAGGAAACTGCAAATGAACGACCATTTAGAGTACTCTAGGGACACCCCCAGGTAGCATAATTTGTTATTCCTTTGTACACAGAGCAAATGATACATTTATATTTCTGTTCTGAAGTTTTACTAAAATGTAGCTTAAAACACTTGAGATTCTCACTAGGTTTTTGGCCAGTTCACATCGGAAAGTAAATAATGACCTTTGTTGGGATAGCTGATTTCTCAGTTTCTCAGGTCTCAGTTTTGTGTCTCTTCTTTATTGTACTCCCTTCTGCAGAATTTCAGATTATGCATCAGAGCAAGTAATGTGATTAATGAATTAATTATCTCCTAGAATATAATGGCATGACGCCATCAAAACCAACAGCCTTGCAGAAGCAAATCCAAATAGACTGTTTGCAGTTCATCAAAATAATACATACTATCTTGAGATAAGATTAATAATTTCAGCAAAATGTTGAACTTTTACTTTCCACAGTCAGACCACTGTGCTACTTTATACGCATACTTAAATATTCAGTAGTGTCTGTATAATTATGTCTGAAATGCCTCATGGCTGCATATAGGAGGAAGTGGAAAGCTGTAAGTTCTGTTTTCTTTGGTCTTTCTCTTTTCTCAGGAGTTCCCAGATATTTGAGTGGACTGTATGGCGACTGTAAGGGGTTATATTTGGTTAAGGAGAATCATGCAAGACATTGTTGGGGGTTTTCTACATAACTGAGCAATAAACTTACTGAAAGTCTTGGTTCTATCTCTGTTAGTTATCTTTTATTACAATTTGGCAGTTTGGGGATTCTTTGAATAGAATATTGGCCTTTCCTGCTCTGTCAGTAGTGGTATTTCCTTTGCAAAATAAATCAGGAGCTTTTGAAATCCATGACATTCTCTTTATGAATATAGGAATGTTAAACTACAGCATCTTATTTGTTAGCACTTAGTTTTTGAAATTAGGCAGATAAAAATGTAGGTGGAGGAACACTAGTTACTTTAGAAGCCTGTGTTGTACAACACTGACAATTTAGAAGAATTTCAGTGTCACTGCCTTTAGAAAATTTAGCAGATGCAATAGGCAAATTCCTATTTGAAGAAAAATTGGGACCAATGAATCAAACTGATTGTTTAAGACATGTTTAAAGAGTTTACAAGTGGTGAATTCAGAAGAAATGAAACCTTGAAGTAATATCTAAAGAAAGTCTTTGGAATTTCTCCTAATCAAGTAATAGGGCCTCTAATCCTGTTCTGGTTCACCAGTTACTCACCTTGAACAAATTGAAAATTTCTTTCCCTAGAATACTTAGAAAACAACTTTGGGTGTGGTAAACTGTCAAGTGAGTCATTGAAAAGTGGGAGAAAGTAAGTTATACTTATTTTAGCTGTAGAAGGAGAATTTATTTCATGCACTTGTCTTCTAATATCTGTGAAAACGTAAGACATTTTTATTCATGTATTTGTTCGGGAATGAATTCAGAAAAAGTGGTTGTGCTGGGTTTTTTCTTTTGGGTTTTTTAATTTTCTTTTCTTTCTTTCATTTAGCTGCCATGTAAAAATTAATGACACTAAAGATATAAAATTGGGACCAAGTAACAGTGTCAAGCATGTATTATTTCTTTCAACCTTGAGACAGTTGCTGGAAGGGCAAGAAACTTTTTAGGCAGGGAGAGGACACACTAAACAAAGCTTCAAATAGAAAATTGCAACAGGTATTAACAATTTGAGATAATAGTTCCAAAAACTGGTTATATTCCAAAACCAGAAACCCATCTTGGGTATTAAGAATTTCAGTAAGTTACATGTAATTTTTTGTATTGTTGTTGATTCCTGAAAGGATAAATCCATTAGTCAAAGCTAAAAACAGCTGTTAATTTAATTGTTCAGTATCCAGTACTTGTTACACAAGACAGTCTGAAGAACTTTTACACATTTGAATCTTGTGTCTAAGCGGCTTTGGAGTCATGATACTTGGGTGTGTGTAGAAACTGATTTTGCTTCTAGTTAAGCTGCAGAGCTTTTTTCTTCTCATCTGAAGAGCTGAGAACTGCCAGTTGAACACACTAATTGGAAATTAAGAGTAGGCACACTTAGCAAAACTTGGGTTGATGGTTTTATGCTTTTGCATCAAAATTGGGAGTAAAATGATAAAATACATGTTAATTACTGATTTTCAACAAATATTCTTCAGTGATAGGTCACAAAATGTAAAAACGGTCAAACTGCAAAGCAGCAATGAACACAATGACAGTTTTGCTCTTTGTTTGAGTAATATCCCAAATTCTATGATTAGTGCTGTTGGGGAGAAAAGAGGAAGTTTGCTGCTATCCCCATTCAATTTTTTTTTTTCTTTTTTTTTTGTCCCAGCTGTTTTGGTTGGGTTGTTTTGGTTTTTTTTTGGTGGTGTTTTCCAGTGAACAGTATTTCTAAAAAAAAAATCCAAAAAGAAAATCTTGCCCAGCAGACTACTTCTCAACTAAGTAATGATCCAGGGAATGTAATTCATCAGTTCTATTCTGACTCAGCCATACATATAATCAGATGAATCATAGGTATTGCTGAGAATGTCTTGCATATATTTTTCAAAGGCCATGATGTTACTTGAGTTCCAGTCCTTTCCAAATTGCAGTCATTAATGTTTCCTTCATGAGACTTCAGAATGTAGAACTCAGGCTATCAGAGTTAATACCTTAGCTTCATGCAGTTGGTTACTTATCATTTATATTTTATGCTCATAAATGTCAGCCAGGCATACAGACATACAGGAACACACAGTCTTTGCTGAAAACTAGAAACTTGGATTTAAGTCGTGTAGTACAAAATAAAGAATCCTGTTGCAGCTGGTTAGATTCAATGCATGATTCATCTGGAAGACAAAGTAAAATCATGTTCTGTGCCAGTTTAGTTGCAGCTGTTGATAATCCTTCTGCCAGCTGTGTATCATTTGTAGCAAAATTGAGAATAAGCTTTCCACACCTTGTATGCTGTTACTTAACTGAGCCATAGATTTGAAGTTCAGACTATTGTTGACTATGCGCAACTGTGTATCACATCTTAGAAAAGGGAGTACTTAAGTGCATGATAAGAGGGTTTAATTTCATTCATTATCCTTATCATAGTTTGTCTCAAGGGCTTAAGCTACTCTAAATTGTCTGGATTGGTTTCAAGATACAAGTGTAGGTGAGTTTTTTTGAGGAGGCTGTGTTTAGTTTGGTTAGGTTTTGGTTTTTGTGGTGGTTTTTTTTTTCTTTTGTCCTTTTTTTTAACTTTGGTCATTATTACTGTTTGTGATCCTTGTTATACTTATTCACTAAAATTCACTATTTTTCTTGCAACACTACTTAGTTTGTCGCCCCATGCTTAATGGTAATGTATAAATATACTACTTGCAAGGTACTTCTGGAGTTAAGACTGCTGCCAAAAGTGTCTACTTTCCATCTAACTTCTTTCTAATGTGCATTTATTTAAGCATAAGCTACCCAGAATATCCGGTTTTAGACCCAAATGTCAATGTGTACTATTTTTATTAGTTATAAATTATTAATCAGTTATTTTAAGCTTGCAAGATAATGGCATAGGAAATACTTCTTCCAATAGAAAAGACAGTGATTAGCTTTGACTGACTGAGAAGCAGCTGAAGATAGTTGTAGTGTGAGGGATGCTGTAATATTGATGCTTAACAAGTTGATACTGGTGTGTTTGGAAATTGAAATATATTCTTAGCCATTGATGCAGTCAAGCATTATCAAGATCCTCTGGCAAACTGTATTTACTTATGATATCATCAGAATGCTACCTAGGACGCGTTTTTTTATTTTCAGTGAATTGATCAATCAGTCCAGGGCAGGAAACAGCTTTGAGTATCTTTTGCAAGGTCTGTGAACTGGAAGGAGAAGAAAATAAGCTGGTATTTCATCTTTGATATAATGATAAGAAGATGGAAAGTGTTTAGAAAGCAGATTTCCATTTACAAGAAGAGAGCTAGAAAATACAGAGATGCCTTATTTGTCCGAAGTAGGACTGCTGTCATGACATAGAAATAAAATCTGGGAGATCTTAATGGTTTCTGAAAAAAGCTGGTTGTCAGTGGTTGTGAAGAGTAGTTTTCATTATTACTAAAGGGATAAACTCTTCAAGGAAATAGACTGGTACATTGATTACTGTGTGCAACTTCTTAAATAATTTGATTGGGATATTCTTTGCACACAGTTTGCAAATGATACTGATAAATAATTAGCATTCATTTCATTACTGTGAACAAAAATGTGTTGATCTCAAAAAAGTATTTTTTATTTAAAAAGGAGAGGTTTTTTTTTCTAATATGTTCTGTAAACTTAACCATTTATACATGTTTTTGATGTGTTTTTCATTAATCAAGATTTTTCCTCCCAGATTTCCATTTAAATTCAGCCAGCTTCAGCTCAGCCAACTCTTCAGTGTCACTTTTATTGTTCTAAGAGAGGTTTTGATGATGATAAAGATCTTCTCCATATAAAATCATTACCATGCTACTGCAAAGCATTAGCATGGTTTTGTTCTTAGATATTTTTTAATGAAAAACATAACTTTCCAACTCCATTCTAATATTTGATCATCTTTTCTAGAGAAGAAAATTAAAAAGTGATACATTTATTCCTGAAGAATTCAGATCAGGTAAAGCTGCAGCCTCTGAAGACTGTACACTTGGTATTGGCTTAAATAAAGACAATAATTTGGAAAAAAATCAAGTGAAGAAGACATTCTGTCCTTCCTTTTCAGTTTCTTAATGAATATATCTTTCTTAGCTTGTATGTTGAAGTATAAAATGAGAATGCTGTTCCACAAAGTTAATCTTCCATTAATTGAAAGAACTCACTTTACTTAAAATGTTTATGAAGAAATAAAATTCAGCTGAAGTTGTTGATGGGAAAAAAAAACAGACAGATGACTTAAGAAACAACAGAAATAATATTGATATGTTACAAATTAGAAAAATAGATTTTATTTTTTCTTGTAAACCTTTGCAGTTTATTGCATTTTCTTTGAGAGACACTTAGGGCAACATGGTCTAATGTGAGATGTCCCTTATGCCCCATGGTAGGGGGGTTGGAACTAGACGATTTTAAGGTCTTTTCCAACCCTAACCATTCTATGATTCTATAATTTGTACTCGCTTTTCTAGGTTTTGTTCTGTTACTTAGGATGCTGTATTATGCCTGTTCCATTCCATAAAAATAACGCTGACTGATTAAAATTCAAGTGGTTATTATTTTTTCATGCTAATGTTAGAATTCTGGAAAAATATTGCACTACCTGTTAAATTTTTTTTCTGCATGCTCCACGGTTCTGACCATATGGTCATATGGATACAAACATAGGCTTTGAATTTGCATTCTGTTTTCAAGTGTGCTAAAATTGTATATTGACACCTCATATAGCTTATTTAAGCAAAAAAGCCTGCACATATGGCAAGCATAGTGTGAAGAACAATTCTGTAGCTAGTTCTCATGCACGGTGCTGTACTGAGCCCAGTCAATCAACACCATCTTGGCAGAGTGGCAGAACAGAATCTGCTTATCTATTATAGTCCATCAGTACGTAGTGTGCTACAATTTAATTTATGATGGCTTTTTTACTACTTTTACAGAGAATGAGTTCTTCATTTGTATTTTCATTTTGTGCTTAGGTTGTTCTTGGCCTGTTTCTCTTTTTAAATGTATTTTAATGAGGCTGCTTGCTTCTGTCTGCCAGTCCCTCTTTCCTGACTACTGAATTGGTTTGCCAGTTATTATTGAAGGTTAAAGTTAGGAAGACGTCTCAAAGATCATTATGTTTGTACATTATTTGTGTGAAATTTGGTTAATGAGTTGAATGGGAGAGCAGCATTAGTGTTCCCTTGAGGTGAGGGCAGGAAGGACAGGACTTGAGCATCACACATGCTGTTTTTGTAGCAGGTAATCAGCTAGTCATCCTGTTGGTTCTGACTATCTTTTCAGTGCGCAAATAGCTGCAGGCACAGCATGTGCAATCTCTTGTTTAGTAGGGGTGTGCTAGGGATGTTAGGGAGCTGATGTCATCGTCATAAAAATAGAAACAAACACATCTGTAGGAAGAATAATTCAGATTTTTTTCTCTATTTATGAAACAACTTGTTCACGCTGTGTTTTTAGTGATTACTGGTAATATACAGGTATCAAAAAGCCTACTGTGCTTTTCTTGGGCACGCCAAGTAATTTCTGAAGAAAACAGGCCTGTAAAATTAGTTCGCTCTAACTGATTTTTATGTCCATCTAAAATAATACACTGGTTAGCCACTTTTTGTTCTGAACTTTCTAAATATACATACAAGATTTATAGAATGAGATACATTTTACATTAGTTTAATTATACTTTGCATATCACTAAAAAAGTAGATAACATTAATGCTAGAGAGAGATTGAACTGAGGGGATCAGCGCTCAAGAAAAACTCTCGGAATCTGTGTCATTTAGAGGCAGGGCAAGGTATGTGATTGGTGGAGTAATTTGTCTGCTTATGGTTTGCCTTCCAAGACTGACTTCAGCTTCAGTAAAGTACAAGTGAGAGAATACCTCTCAGCTGTTCAGTTCTGGAAGCTTTTGACCTGTTGTGAGGCAATACAGAATACCAGAACTGTGGGTATAACATTGTTCTGAAGTTCCTAGGAGGCAGAACTGGAACTTGAGCTTCGCATGTTTAAAAGGTCTCCAGAATCTAGCGTGAGGACCAGAACATTTACCAAAAAATTTTTCTCACTGGTGAGGCTGGTGTTAGCTTTTCTAGTTGGTGGAAAAAGTAAGCAACTTGTCTGACCTGTTACAGATGTCTAGATTAGGGTGAGTTGCACAGATGTCTGTTTCCCTCCTTCCCTAAAGAGAGCCTAAATGGCTAATGGAAGACATTTTAAAGGTCTAAATTTTAGCAGATTAATTCTCCCATAATCTGTTAAGATACTTCATGGAGACTTAAAGTGTGTATGTGTGCCTAACTCTTACCAGGTTTTATTTTCAAACATTTTGCATGTGCTAAAGCTCATTGTTATGAGTAAATTCAGATAGTATGGTTACATTTTAAAAGTGCCTAAGATAAACACACTAGAAAATGTAGGAGCTGAAGTCTATTTTTGGTTAAGATTTGTTAAGATTTAGTTAAAGAACTTTTCAGTTATTTCAGTACCAATGAGAACTTTGAGAAAACTTGTCTACACTGACTGTAACAAGTCTTTATGGTGCTGATAGTGTGAAGGGCTGAGTTGCCCACAAACAGGAGGTACTGTATTGTAACCTGGGAGTTCTACATTCTTAGTAAAATGGAAATGAGTCTAGAAGTTTCATCTTTCTTTTTTAACAGGCATACAGTATTTTACTGAGATGTCATAATTTAGTTTACATTTTCTACATAATTGCATTTTCACTTGTTGTGACCTTTCAGTTTTCTTGGAGGAAGAGGGAGATTTCTAATATTTTACTGTTTGTCATATGTAGTTTGCTATCTTTTCAGTCTCCTTTCTCTTGAAGGTAGAAATTACTCCACATTGCTGTATATGTCCCCAAAAAGTTTTTATTCCATTATGACAAATGTAAGATGTCAGAGCAGAATGTAAGAACAGATGTAAGATGCAATGTAAGATCAGAACAGTGGCACAACTTCTTGGCCTATGATTTCTGTATTCTTCCATAGGAAATGAAGAACTGTTTCAACAAGAAAGTTGTGCTTAATACCTTAACCTAATTTCTGTTGCTGTCAGTTAGTGGTATTCCAGGAGCACACGAGGAAGTCAGGAGCTGTCCTAAGCAGCAGCCTTTTATGGCAACTCAGACTACTAATTGAAAGAGAAAACCAAAGAAGTTCTCTCTCCACAGTCATCATCCCTGAAGAATTATTTGGAATTATTGTGACTGAAAGTTGCATGCTCTTATTTCAGAGCAGGTGGGACTAACTTCTGGGGTGCACAGAGATTTTATGGAGACCATATAAAAGCGGAATTTTGGATGTCAGCAATTTGGCAGATAAATTGGAAACTAGTGAGAGAATGTAATTTACTTAACTAACCTACATAGTAATTTAAATACCTGGTTTGAGCCATCACTTTTTAAAATGCATGAGAGAGTCTGTCCAGTTCAGCAGGTTGGTGATGATTGCTTTTCTCCAGGTTTTTAATACTTTTCATTTTATATAAGATTTTTAGTAAAATTGGCTATTAGCCCCATGTTACCTACCTAAATGAATAAACTAAGTTTTCTTCTTGCGCTAAGAAGACAACAGTTTCGTTCGTAATTACCAAGATGCTGTCTGTGTAAGTGTGGGAGTTAATGGTGCAAAGCGTGTGGGGATGTGCTTACACAAGTAACAGTTTGTTTGTTTTACTTATGTTCATCATGTTTTACTTATGTTCATCATGTTCATCATGTTTTACTTATGTTCATCATATTCATCACATGGGCACCAAGAAACAAAATTCTAAAATAGAAAAAATGCTCTCTGCTAGATGACAGTATCTGGCTGTGTTCTGTGCCCCTCTTGTATGTGTATGTCCTTCCCGAAGGAGACTCAGTAGTCTGACTGAGGTGCTAATTCGTTACTGAAATATCGTGTATCTTTCAGGAGCAGTCACATAATCAGCTCAGAACAGAATGATCCAGGTAACTGCAATTGGTACAATTACAGTACTTGATGAGTACTGAAGACTTGACGTTTTCCTTGTTCCTCGCATTGTGCAGTTCTTTCACTTTTGCAAAATGTGTGAAAATGTCACAGTAATTGAGAAGTGCCAGCAGCTAGCCAGGTACAGGACAAGTTCTTTATGTTTTGAAGTTCCCTGAGTGCTGGTGCAGCACTTCAAAAAAATCCTTAAAGACTGCATATCAGTTCTTATACTACTGATTTGGGAGTCTCGTGCTAGCAGACTAATGATCAAGACAGTGGCATTAAATCAGTTGCTTTAGTTTAAGTACTTGAATGTACATAAAGCCTTACTTTATGGGGAGTTGAACTAACTACCTGCAGTCTGAAAAGCAATAAGTTAAGCAGTTAAGCAAAGGTGAATTACTAATAAAGAGCCAAAGTTTTCTCCTTTGTGCACTCTCCGAAAGCTGTTAGCTGTTTGGGTAGAAGGGTAGCAGTTATTGAAGCTTACCATTCCTCAGAGAGGTCTTTTTTTACAGTCCATGGAAATAAGTGATTCACAGAAACACCATAATAAAGGCTTTTGGAAGATGGAAGAGGCAATACTTCAAACCATTTCAGATTCATTATATTCCCCCAATCTATTTAGCAGCCACAGCCTTTCTCCTGTGATTGACTTTGGAACAGAACAAGAACAGTTTTATCACTCTATAGTCTGTGTCCTGCCTATGTTGTTTTCCTACAAGTTTTACTCTAAGTAATGAAACACAGTCTTCGTATGCATAGATTTGTGAATTTGTCTCCCATGGGTTACACTGCTGAGAAAACTATTTAATAAATGCTTAACAGTTTTATATTTTGTTGTTGTCAGTCTGTCCCTACAAGCAGAAGGTCAGACAAAAGTACCAGGAGCACTGCATGGATAAACAAGGAGCTCCTGGGCAAACTTAGGTGCAAAAAAGGAAGCTTACAGAAGGCAGAAGCAGAGACAGATCACCTGGATGGAATATAAAGGCACTGTTTGAGTCTACAGAGATGATATTAGGAGGGTCAAAGCCCAAATGAAATTGAATTTGGCCAGTGATGTCAAAAGACAAGAAAGGCTTCTGTATGTACGTAGGTGACAAAAGGAAAACTAGGGAAAATTCAGGCCAGGCTCACTGCTAAGGAAGGCAGGGGACCTGGTGACATGGGATATAGAAAAGGCAGAGGTTCTGAATATCACCTTCTTAGTCTTTACTTGGAAGACCAGTCTTGAGGCCTCAGACAGGGGAATGGCTGGAGTAAGTAGAGTGCACCCACAATGCAAGAGAATCAGGTCAGGGAATACTTAAGCAAACTGGACATACATAAGTGCATGGACCCTGATGGGAAGTCCTGTTTGACCAAACTGATAATGTTACATGAGGAAATTACTGTCTTGGTAGATGAATGTAGATCTGTGGATGTTAGCAAGGCTACCTAGGCTTCAGTAAGGCTTTTGACAGTGTGTCTCATAAGATCTTCATGGAGAAGCTGATAAAGTATAGATTGGATGAATAGACAGTGAGATGGACTGAAAACTGGCTGAATGGCTGTACCCAAAGTGTGGTGGTAAGTGGCATTAAGTCTATTTGGAGACCAGTAACTAGTGGTGTACCCTAGAGGTCAATTCTGTGTCCAGTCATGCTTAATGTCTACATTAACGACCTGGATTATGTGGCAGAGTGTAAGAAACCCTCAGTGAGTTTGCAGATGACACACAACTGGGAAGAGTGGCTGACAGGCTAGAAGGTCATGCTTCCATCCTGTGGGACATGGGCAGGATGGAGAAATGGGCTGACAGGAACCTTACCTGGCAGTGTTCAAGGCCGTGTCGAACAGGGCCTTGAGCAACCTAGTCTAGTAAGGTGTCCCTGCCAATGGCAGACAGGTTGGAACTAGATGATCTTAAGATCTTAAGGAAAGGAACACACAGAATATTCCATTGGTCACAGAAGCAGGCTGGATTCATTTGGTATGGAATAATGGCGTGTTTCTCCAGGAGTAAAACAAAGCTATCTTAAATTTAAAGATTGATAAGATTTTCTCTGTCTCTCTCAAAAAGTTTTGTAATTTAGTGGGGCTGTTTGCTTTGGTTCTAGTTTTGGCTTATGTTCGGGTTTTTTTTTTGAGTCACATCTTTCACCTTAATTTCGTCCAAACAAGTCAAGAACCCTTCCCATTGCAGGCAGGATGCTTACTGTACAAGCACTGTACCACTTCAGGCATGCAGTTTCTTGAATGGGAAGCAGTTGACAGCAGTACTGGGCTGTTTTCTAGTTGCAAATTTGTGTGTGCTCTTATAAAAAAAGTTTGACTATATCAGATTGAAGGAGACCATTATTTTTAATCAATTTTTTTAAACATTAAGGTTTGACTTACATTTAAGCCTTGAATAGAGTCTTTTTATCTGTCAGAAGAGGTAGTCATCGTTTGACTGTAATGTATTGTTGAATGTGGTGTGCTTGAAACTTCAGAAGTAGTCCTTTAGTATCGCCTTACAGAGACCCTGGCAATTGTCTGACCCATTAATGAACCAAAGAAAAAAATATGCTGCTGTTCACATTTGATAGGTTAGAAAACTGAGGCAAAATATGCCTGAACTGCTCATGATCGTACAGCAGTATGTGATTTATCAGGCTATTAATCAGTGAGTTCTCTCACCTCAAATTGTGTTCCAGTTGACAGAGAAATCTTTTCATTTCCTCTTTATATTTTTACTTACAGTATTTTGGGAATTGAAAGAAGACTGTGATCGCAACTAAAACTCAGCTGAGGAAACAAAGCATTTCTCTGACGTTCTACTGCCAGCCCTGTTGCATCCCTGTTTCTTCCTTTTTGCTCCTAAGCCAGACTAGCTAGCTGTTCTGCTCTCCTGATACACAAACAACTGCAGTTAGCACTGACCACTCAATAAAACCTTCAGTTATTTCAAGGCCTTTCCTCTCCCTCAAGACACAGATTGTTTTCAGCATAGAGTGAATTTGTGGGAAATAGAAAATTGTTTTGGAACCTCACTGAACAGACTGAGACCCAATTATGAAGAAAAGATTGTATGCCAGTATGTAATTTAGAATATGCTGTGAGACTTCTTGTGAGCTCAGAAATTGTCTTCTAAGTGGTGGCTTAAAAATACTGTTTGCTTCCTTTATCTCGGGATGTTTCTTTTTATGTGGAGAACATCATCAGACTTCAAGCATTCTGAAGGAAAGCAGAGCCTTTGCTTCTGTATATCCAAGGGGAGCTATGTGCTGTCATTTTTGATTGTTTGACAAGAAAATAAGCTCACACCAGTTTTTGTTTTCACTGTCATTCTATGAAGAAAATTTATGGTGCTGCTAGGGTGAACCTAAAGCTGTTCCCCTGCTTTCTGTTTTGTCCTGTTTCTGCTTAATACAACAGTATTCCTCTTTCTTGTGTATTCGCTTTTTAGTAATTTAGATTTTCTCTGGGTGCTAAACATTTAGTCTTGTCCTTTTGCTAATATAAATTAAAATGTCACTGCAGCCAGAAATCTGAGACTGTTGTCTGAATTGAGAGTAAGTCATGGTGAGACTTGTCTGGAATTTTAACAATTTACATTCGTGTCAGACAACTTTGCTGAAGCAAGCTACACTGAATTTGATTAAATTTTGTTTTGGGAAGCTGCAAAACATTCTGATAATAGAATTATTGAATGTTCTTATTTTCTTCTGACTTTGTTACTAATCACACAAGGTATGTAAAAATAGAATAGTTAATTGTAGGTGTGTGCTTGTATCTGTAACGCACACAAGGTATAAATAGACAAGAAGCATTTCAATAAACTTCTTATTTATTGAGAAGTTTATATTACTAATAGTTTGATTGTTCCCTCACACCAAGAATATTTTTTACTGGAAATTTCTACTTTAGTTAGTTAAATAAATGTAAATAATAGAACTGAGATTCTATTTAAAACATTAAAATATATTTTTATGTTTCTTTTTTCCGTCTCTTTTTATGATTTTTTTTAAATTAATTGAGATCAGTGATTGAGTTGTACTGAATAAATGAACAGTTTCCATTTCCAGCGAGTTGCAAACAAAATCACTACAAACTATTTGGGGTTTGTGCATTGAAAGGTTAATTGATAAGACACAACTATGATCTATTTAGGTCAGAGATTTAGCTGACTAATTATGTCTTCCTTGTAAATAAGATGTAATGCTTTAGTAAGTGAATGGTCACTTTTTCCAACGGAATTCTATTGTGGTCTATAAATGTTGTTTGCTAATGTGTATACTTATAATGAGCGAGTACTAGGGAAATGACCTTAGCACTGTTCCAGTAAATTCTGTCATCCTTACAGATACCTGTTGTGTATACTTACATTATGTTTCCACATTTTTACTATCCAGGGATCTTTGGATAGACCGTTAGGACTTGTTTTGATAGTATGGACTTAAGTGGTTGTGGAATTTCTTTTAAGAAAATTGATGTGAGAATGGTATTTAGCATGCTTTATTCTGGTCTTGAAATCATAAACAATTAAAATAGTGAATGAAGTAAAATAGAGCTGTCTGTAGAACTAGAGATAACATTTTTTAATTCACTGTTTAGAATTGATTTATAAACGGTAAAATGCCATTAAGGACTTAAAAGAGTAAGCTTCTAAGACTTCTGTCATGTTTTGCCTGCTTTCGATGAGAAAAAAACAGTATAACAATCGTGTTTAATTGCTACTTTATTAAAGATTTATTTGCATTTCCTTCCTTCACCCTCCAAGTCTTTTCTCCTAACCATACCTCTGAGTATAAATCTGAGCCTGTGTATGAGAACAGAACAGAAAAATCAATACAGTTTCCCTTGGCACAAATAGGAGTGGTAGCAGAAATGGAATGGCCACCCAAATTTAAGGCAGAATTCTGGCTGAGGTTTGTTCTTCTGTCAGTGAATAACTGCACTTCTCTTAACTCAGGGGTGATGGCCTAGCGGTACACAGATTCCTCATAATTCGGTTCTTACTTTAATCCAGTGTAAGGAAAAAAAAGAGTTCATCATAAATTGGAAGAAAGCAAGGCTATGTGTTTGGCAATGAGAGAACTGGGTTCTAACATATCTAGTACAGATTAAAAAAGCATCGTAGGAAAAGTATAGTACTTACCTAACTGATTTCTCTGAAAAAAAGGAGTGATGCCCTAAATATTTGAGGCTATAAAGTACAAATACTTTTTTTTAATACTTTTGAAGTTTTTATTTCTCCTCAAAATGTGTTTACTGTTACCGGTCTGCTTGATTTCCAGATTCCATTTGAGCTGCTGTATACATGGTTTTCAGGAACCTCTTATTTACTCCTTCGAATCATATATGTTTCAGTGATATAGTGACATTTACATTCACCAACATTTTGTCCCAGACCTGATGTACTTAAAGCTTAACTGGTGTAGTGGTATTGTTAATTTTCATATTTTCTGAGCATTTCTAAGGGTCTTTACAGAAACAGGTACATGAGAAAACACCTTTAAGATTGCCTGTTCAGAAGTGAATAGAAATACTACATTTGTTGAAAGAGGAGTATGTGTTTGGTTGATTTGCTCTTGACAGTGAAGAGAAATTCTGCTAAATAGTTAAGGTTTCATTAACAGATACTACAGGTAAAATCCTGAATGCTGCAGTCATTTTCAGTCAGGAAGTAGGAGTGATGGTAGTTTTCCTTCTTGGAGACTTCCATGCCTTATAGAGATCAAATAGTAGACAACTGGGATTTGCCCTATGTAGTAAATGGCCTTAATTATAAAATCTAAAATAAGGGGGGTGGGGTTGGTGGGGGTGGTGGTGATGGAAAGAAGATGTATCACAGGTTACTTAACTTGAAGTTTGAGCTGTTTGCTGGGAAAAAGTAGTTATCAAGGTGACATTTTGGAGTTATTTATGGTCTGTGGAACTATCAGTATTGATCTCTTTTGGAAAACAAAGAAACTCAAGGTGCTAAAACTGTCTTCTCTTTTTTGGCTGTTGTCAGCTTGGGGAAATCCTTTTCAGCTGGGTACTATGACACAAACACAAATAGTAGCTACCACTTCACATTCATGATGTTTTAAACAAACTGAGCCTTAATGAGAAAGTCAATAACACTAATAACTAGTGACATTAGTAAGTCCTCAAGATATCAAAATAATAAAAAGGTGGTTAGTTTACTGATTAAGTTTGCTATCTTCTGTTTTTTGTTTGGTTTGGGGTTTCTTTTTTCTATGTTGTATAGATAAATAAATTTATTATTATTTTAATCAGCCTGTCCTTTTTCATAGTAGTGTTTCTAACTTAGAAGCCAGAACTTTGCATTTCACATGACACAAACTAGTAGAAAATCTGCAAGGAAAGTTTGTGGGTTTGGGTTTTTTTTTATGTTTGTTTGGGGTTTTTTTTACTGCAAATGATTATTTCATAGAATTCCATCACAACCACAATGATGAGAACTGAACTTATATGTGTCCATACTTCATAACAGAACGTCACTGACCCAATGTTTCTGTGTTTCATGCATGAACTGTTCTGTTGTTGGTTTTGCTTCCTTAAAAAAAATATTTTTTTCTTACTACAGACTTTGTAGTAGATGTAGAGATTTCTCTTTAAGAAAGTAGGGCTCTACGTGCTGCTAAATTCAAGTTCTTGAATGTTAAGGTACACATTGATTAGTGATTCTTTACAACCTTGCACACAATTGGGCACTACAAGAATAAAACACTGAAGAAAGCAAACCTAAAGCTGTGATATTAGAAGAGCAAAGCTGATAATAATAACATGGACCTTCAAATATCTAGAGGGACTAGACTAAATCAATGGGTTTCTTTCAGTCTGATATCATGAAAATAAATAATATATTTCTTAAAATATTTGTCAAATAGATTCATATAGTACTGAAATTGTGGCTCTTATAGCAGAATAGAGAAGAAAACATCAGGTTTCAGAGCTGTGAACAAATACATGAACAATGAAAATGCCAACTTAGTAGGAGCCTTTAAAATAGCTAAGCAAAAAACAAACACCGAAGAACCAGTGAACCGAAGTCAGGAATAAAAAAACAGGAAAAAAGAAACAACAAACCAAACCCAAAAAGCAGACTGAAAGAATTGGATATTTTCTCAAGCCTCAGCAAAAAACATAAAATCAATAAATTTGATTAAATACTCCACCTAATTTAGCAATACAAAGGCATAAGGATTTGTGTGAAAGACTACAAGCAACTTTTAAATGTGTGCTGTTGCTCAGTGAAGCATGTCTGAAGACTTCTTCTAACATAATGTATCTAAATAAGAAAAAGAAAGACGAAATTAAAAAAGAAAGGATATGTTGCCACTTTTCACCTAAACATTGATTAAAAGTGATTCATTCAAGCCAGAGTTATTTTCACCACTTTCACTCCATTATCTCATTTTCATTGTTGTAGCACTCAGATGAAAATAGCCCTTGAATGAAGACATACCTGTTCAGCTTGAAATTGTTTTCTCAGAAATTGTTATCAAAAGGAGCAATATGAAAAACTGTATGAGACTCTATTATATTACCATTTGAAAAAGTAGTACAAAACTCAAGGCCACTTTGACTTACAAATATTTATAAATCAAGATTTGGCCTTAATGGTAGCAGTGTGATTATTTTAATTTTATGATGCTGAAATACAGTCTCCCACCTCTTAAAGAATCTTACGTGATAATGTAATATATGCCACTTCTTAGATGTGGAGATGCTGGATGCCTTGGTTTAGTTTTAATAGCGTGCATTGGCTTTCATGTGTCCAGACTCATGTGTATGTTATTATATACTTTTTTCTTTTTTTTTTTTGAGAAATACTGAAGTAAAGGACTTAGAACTAGCTGTTGTCAGAAATCAGTTTTCTGACTTCTTTCTGACTTGCTACATGATGGCTTGTGGATATGAACAAAGCTCCAGCAGCTCCAGTGAGCACTTTTAACTTGGTTTCCATTTCTGTTTTGGCTTTGTTTGTCTTCTATTACTTTCCTTTGAATACCATCTTCATTACTTTTTTCCACATTGTATTGAGGTTTCATATGACACAATAATCTTCCAGAGATTGCTTCACTTAGTTTTGGTATCCTTGTATGCCCTTCGAACAAGCTGTGTTCTGGGTTGTGTTTTAAATTTACTCGATTATGTTGGTACAGATATACAAAGTAATTTGAAGTAAAAACTCAGAGGGTGATAAAGATAGGGACATGTATTTTAAAGTGAAGCTGAGAAGTTGTCGTGGTTTAACCCCAGCCAACAACTAAGTACCACACAGCTGCTTGCGCACTCCACCCCCAGTGTGATGGGGGAGAGAATCAGAAGGGTAAAAGTGAGAAAACTGGTGGGTTGAGATAAAGACAGTTTAACAGGGAAAGCAAAAGCTGCACACACAAGGAAAGCAAAACAAGGGATTCATTCACTACTTCCCATTGGCAGGCAGATGTTCAGCCATCTTCAGGACAGCAGGGCTCCATTGGATGTGATGGTTCCTTGGAAACACAAATGCCATCAGTCCAAATGTCCTTCCCTTTCTTCTTGTTCACCCAGCTTTATGTGCTGAGTATGAAGTCATATGGTATGGGATATCCCTTGTCAGTTGGGGTTCCTTCCCCAGCTTCTTGTTCATCCCCAGCCTACTAACTAATCAGGTGGTGTAAAAAGTAGAAAGGGCCTTGGCTCTGTGTAAGCACTGCTCAATAATAACTAAAATATCACTGTATTATCAACACTGTTTTCAGCACAAATCCGAAACCTAGCTCCATTCTAGCTACTGTGAAGAAAATTAACTCCATGCCAGCCAAGTCCAGTACAGAAGTTCAGTTACTAAAAGCTAAAAATGCAAAGGCCAATTTCTTTCTGCAGGTACCTGTTATTTTTCTTTTAAATTAATAATAATGTTGTCACTTCGTAATAAAAAAAAAAAAATCTTGATTGTAATAGCATTGACTTTTTTTTTCCAAGGATCTGATAACCCATGTTTTCTATTTTTAACTAATATATCAAAAAGAAAGGGTTATAGTTTGTCAACATTTTCTGAGAAAAAAATCTACAATGTTCTGACAATGATAGTGACTGCAGTAGCTTATCTCTGATTTGCCTTCATAGCATGTACTACTTCGCTACTTATACACTCCACATGCAATTCTAAAAATGTGTAATGAGTGTTATGATGCACCTTGGGGCTATGCCTCCTGAATTTTACATGGTTATAGAAATAGAAATAAAAGCAAAACATAATAACTCTAATTTTATTTTATTTTAAGTTCTCAGTAAATCAAACATGATGACATGCAGGAGTGGGAGGTATGACTATTCAGTAACTCTTGCTACATTTTGCATATCTTTATAATATTATTTTTCTGTGGGATCTAAATGAGTACATTTTTTTAGACTCTTGAAAGTTTGTGGTAAACGATGGCGACACATTTTATTTTAGGAATTTGTGAAATCATAGTTGCATACACATCTGTTGAAAATCTGCTAAGGATTACCTTTCAGGAGCATTTTTATATAGTGCCCTATTTATGAGCTTCCTTTCTGATTGCATTTTAAAAGAATGTCTCCCTGCACAGATGACATTCAGTTTTCTAATTTGCTTTTAATAAGGCAATCCTTTTCAGAGATTTATTTGCTTAAGATAATGAGGTAGGATTATAGAGGAATTAACTGCAGTCCTATTAATTTTTTTTTTTTCTTGGGTCTGGCCTTGTGCTTTCAGTTTGAAAGTAAGCTGAGATTTATTTTTCCTAGGCTGCACAACAAATTCAAGACCAGAAGACAAAAAGGCAGCTGAGGTAGTAATTCTTTGGAAGAATTAACACAACAGTGTCTTTGAGGTATGTTTTGGAAATGCTGTTAATTATTTACTAATCTTGCTGCTAAGTATAAGAGTAGCAGTGTGTGCTTTTGAATATAGGTGACTTTTCATATCTTCCGCTGTAGCTTGATTTAGAAGGGAACTCCAAAACAGACTTTTCTTTTTTTTTTTTTGATAAACATGGAAATTAGTTATAAATTTGCTTCTCTCTTATCTGACATTATCCTTCTGTCTAGAAAATTAGATATAGCTACACGCAAAGCTAAAAACTCTAGAGTTTCTCTGTTCTTTCTGACCTCAATTGCTGTGAAAAATTTCCAGTTAAGAATGTTCTGGATAAAGCTGTAAACACTATCCATTTTGTAAATAATATAGATTGATCTGTTTTTTTTAAAAGAAACATTTCTATCAGCTAGATGTAAAGAAAAGCACGATACAGAAATAAATTGCAAATAATAGGGAAGATAACAGAAAGTCATCAGGAGGTAGACTGAATAGCGAAGGCTACACTAAGGAAGTCCACCATTGCCTTTCTACAGGTTTAAAATTAGCCTATCCAGCACTGTTGTTCGAACTCAGTAAGTGAATTCCACTTTTGAAAATTTATTAAAGCTTGTGGTGTACCAAGTAAATGGAGTTGATGCTAATTTCATTTTAGGTCTAGTTATCACTTAGCACATTCAAGAGTATTAACAGAGAAAATTGTGGTCTTCATACAGTCAAATAGACTGGGACCAGAAAGCTCTATTTCTGGTACACTTGGGAAATACTAGTGTGTAGGTTAACTTTTCTGGAACATCTTCCAACCCTAGTTTTCTCTTTCCTTCAATATATCATGTTTTGAAGAAAAGGTGGAGTTTTTTTGTCTTAGAGGAAGTATTTTCTCACAACAGTAATATTCAAGTTCAGCCATCTTTGGTTACTTCAGTCCTCACCTGAAGCTCACTTCTTTTTACAGGAGATCTACCTCACCAGCATAGACTGCTGTCTTTTCTACATTGCTGTCAGATCTGTGCAGTGTTATTCATGTTTGACTTGAAAGACCATGTAGAAGTTTTGGCTAATGACAGAGCTGTTTCATGTTAAGTAATGGCTTATTTAGTAATGCAGGTGTGTAGTGAGATACATCCTTTTTTGTCTAAAAGTATATTTTCTGCTATAAAAAAACTTCAACTGTTAGTTTCCTCTTTCCTCAAAGACTATATTTATTTCAGCTTTCTTTAAAAACTACCTCCCTGCACAAGACTGTTGACCTCTAGACTTCTTTCTTTTTCATTTGCTTTAGATGTTTAATAGAAGGTTTGCAGCCTTTGGGTTTGAGAAGTTGAGTTCTATAAACTATCTTTGTAGAATATTATTCATGATGAACACATTCAGAGCACCTTTACTTGCCTCCTAGCATTTGTAACCACAAATATCTGTCTTTCAATGTCAGTTTTGTTTCTTTGGAGAAGCAGTATTCGAACTACTGTAATGACAAGAGAGAAATCAGCAAACATATTTTCACGTTTAACCTATTACTGGCTTATTTGATGTCATACCTAAATTTTATATTGGAATCTGAAAATGTTGCTGGATTTTTGATGGGGTTCTACTCGTGTGCCAGTGACATCTGAGAACAATGCTTTTTTAGAACTGAAAAATCTGCATTGCCTTTTCATGACTCCTATTCAGACACATACTTGTTCCTCAGGGCACAATTTGTCTTGCAGATTGTATTTGATTTGTAGTGTAAGGATAGCTCAGAGTGTCAGTGTTAAATACAGAAGCATGTTGTGGCAATATTTTTATATTCAGACATTAGAAAAAACATTTAAAGAAAAAAGTATCTCATTTCACTTGGCCTGCTGAAGCAAAACACCAAGTAAAATATTTAATAATATTAAATCAGTATGTTTAGCTTTATATGTATTTATGAAGTTGATATATTTTTGCCTAGTCTGATTCCTAAACATTCCTGTGCAGTTTTTTCTTATTATGTAAGTTTTTCAAGACTTTATAAAATCTTCCCTTTCTCTCAGTTGTGCAGACGTAATTGTAAAGCACCAAGAAAAATTTCATATATTATGAGGAAAAACAAAAGAAGCAAAACATGTCTCATTCAACCTACCAGATTATTTAATCTTCTTGGATTTAGAATTTCTGTCATTCATAGAGTTTTATGGTGGCCAGGTTACCATGTGACTTCAAAAGGATTTCGAGTGGATTATTTAATATGCAGTTCAATATTTTGGACACTTTACAGAACGTTGTAATAGTCAGGTACCCGAGTGAATTCAGATTTCTTGGTAATGGTGGTTTCCATGATAGACATAGTCCTTGGTGGTGGAGGGGACTCTTGACTTTCTCATGTGAAAACCTTTATGTTATAAAACAGAGAAAAGGAAAGATAATTTTTGTAGCCAAGAATTGTTCTCTTGTATATATATAGATATAATTACCTATTTCTCTATATCCATACATATCTATATGTATACGTATTTATAGGTACACATACATCTATATATCTATATATATCATTACCTATCTATATCTAGATACAGAGATATCTATATAGATATATAGATATGTATGGATGTGTATAGATATGTATATCTATGTATATCTGTGTATATCTGTATATATCTGTATATATCTATAGATACATAGATATATACAGAGATATATAGAGGTAAATAGGTATATCATTATATAGTTATATGGATTTCTTTCCTTCCTCAGAGTCTTCACATTAGACTTTAAAAGATGATTTTATGGTTATCTGAAGTTGTACTTTAGTATTTTCTCCTGGTCATACAGGTCTTCTTTAGCAAACAGTGCAAGGAACAACTAAAATTTCATGCTGATACTTTTGAAATTGTCTGCCTTACTAATAAACCCGAATGAAATAAATAAACGGAATCTTGCAAATGCATTGAAACCATTCTTGTTCTTAATTAACCTGAAGTATATGTTACTGTTGGCTTACAGAAGCTCTGCACCAGATGTTGGGAGTGAAACATTTGTATGTAGTTTATATATCTGATAGTTTACTCCATCCGTAGTAGTCCAACTCACATCTGTCTGTTCCAGGCACTTAAGAGAACATAAGATGATTTCTGAAATGCAGAGCTCAGAGACTTTCTGAACCCTTAGGCTTCTCTTTGCATGATGATTTTTGATACCCTGGCAATTTTTAGAGCAGGACTTGTGAAAAATGGAAAAAAAAATAACAAACCCAGTGACTTTATTTTACTTCTCTAGATTTAGAATGAAATTACCTGATATTCCCAGTGGTCCTGTGCACATATTGTCTTTATATATGGCTGTACACACAAAAAGCATACTACGTACAGTTTTGCTATAGTACGAAATGCATTCTGAAATCTTTTGGTGTGCCTGCCTTTTAGCAGTGAATACATGCAGAGTTTATACACAGAGCACCCTAAACTTTTATAACCTTCTGTGTATCTGTGTAAAAACCTGACTTGATAAATGCAACTGGATGTTTCAGAACTACCTCATCACAGATATATATATATTCATGGTGGGGCTAAAGAAACTGACCTTTCTTGCAAGTTTGAAATGCAGAACTGAGATATAGCATTGCTGAATGCTGGTCTTGCTTTTCAAGATACAAACTCAGAAATGAATTGCCTAAAGAAATGGACTCTTAGTCAGCCGGATTTTAGCCTCCCTTACTACTCTGAGAAAAACTGGCATTTTGCTTCTGTGAAAATTCAGAAACATCACAGAATGTTTTGTGTGTTTTGTCAAATGAAGTTGAAAAACATTTTAAAGCAGGAAGTTGGTTGAAGGCTATCAAAAAAGCCAAATTAAAATCTGAGTATATAAAAGTGGAATGTTCTGAGCTTTTCAAGGTTTTCTGCTCTGAAAGTAGTTTTAAAAACTGAAATAGCATTGAAAACCTGTTTCACAAATCCATACTTCTGGCTTCAGAATCAGTATAAACAGACCAGCATTTTGCTTATCACTAGGAGGCTTTGATTACATTTGAGCTAATGGTGTAAAACACAGAAGCAGTAATCAGAAAACTACCATCATGTATGTCTTAAAAAATTATTTTGGGACCGTTTCAGATTGATTATGTGGGTCAGGGATTTCTGTTAGTTTGATTGCATAACACTCTCAATGCACAACTGTTCTTGGAAGTTATGTAAACAGTCGCTATTTAGCCATCTCATCCAAATATTTTAGAAGCATTTAAAGTAAATTTCTAAACATAAGATCAAAACTGAAGAGCCAAAGGTCAGTATTTATTGTCACCAGTCTGGACTAGAAGGTGGTTTAGTTTAAATCTGTCTGTAGCTGTTTTTGTGCAACCATTCTTATTCAAAAGTACAAACCCAATGTTTTTTGCCTGTCTTTTGCTAAATTAATCTCAGCTTCATGTGGCATGTGTGCTTTCTTTTAATGTCATAAAGAAAATGGTTGGATACTCATCAGATTGTTTTCCAATGTGAATTCAGTGGCTTGTAGTATCTGCTCTAGAACTAAATCAGTGGAACTACAGCTGAGGATTGCGCAAGAAATGTGGCAGCGTGAGGAACCAGGAGGAAGGGGAAGAATTAATTGCATTTATTGCTTCAGTTGAAGGATGTGACTTAAGATTCCTAATTGAAATGACCAAACTGCCAACCTACCTGTTCAGAGAAGGCATATCTGCATGCCAGGGTATCGGGGCAACAGGTGACTACAGGCTGGTATGGCCATGCCCTGTTCTTCCTCACAGGTGAAGTCCCACTGCATCAGGGCTAAGGCAGCTCCCGAGGGCAGCGGAGGGTGAGCCAGAGCCCTAGCAATTGACAACGGTGGGCAGCTGCAGAAGCCATCCCCTTTGAAGCAGCTTCAGAGTAAAAGATGGGTTTGTTCTTGCATGCATTCCTGAATGCAAAGCAAGTATTAGGTGTGATGTAATCAGCAAGAGATCAGTTATTTTGTATGCAGGAGTTTAATTACAATTGGCTAGTTGTGGCACTTACTAACCTGCTATTTGTATTTGTGCAGTGTTTGCTTTTGTTTATAAGAATTTATTTAAAATCTAACAGATGCAAAAATCTACTGAAATTCAGACTTCTATTGCCAGTTTTCTTATAATCTGTATAATTCAAAATTGCTACTGGTTTTACCCTCTCCAGTGAAATTCCAGGAAGTGAAAGAAAAGACTTTTTTTTTCCCTTCAGAACGCATGGGAGCACAGCTTAATATGTGTCACTAACAGTAGTTGAAAACTAGGACCCAGAAATGCACGGATATCAGTTTTTACCCAAAATTTTATTATTTCTGTTTTCTGTTAATTCTGTGGGTTTAGTAGCAATGCAAATTATTTTACACAACAAATATTTGATTATCATTGTGATTTTTGATTCCTGCTTCTTGTTACATTGGTTTTTTTTACACAGAATCTTTATGAAACCACTAAATAGAGTAGTATAGCTCTTTCAAAATGCAGATTAAGAAAGAACATTGCTTCAGCAAGAAAGAGTAAATGGTATTTCTGTTTTCTTACAATGAAATTAGTTTAGTTTTAGAAGACAGTAAATTTTGAACAAAACGGTGGTTAAATTAGCCTGTAAGGTTGCCTGAACAGGAATACAAACTAACTTTATTTCTTCCAAAGACTCTAAAATTACATTGTCCAGATCAGTCCCACATTCAGTGGAATTTTTTCTCCTTATTTATAATGGATCAGTTTTCGAGTACCGAAGCTGATCAGGCCCTGCTCTTGAGATAACGTTCCCAGCCATCTATAGATAACACACAATTAACTTGAGGGTAAAAGGGGAATGCCAGGAAGGAAATACATGTAATACACAGAGCAACTCTCTGTATTCTGTATTCTGTGTCAATTTTAATGGATCTGTAATTAGGTCACAGGACTGATTGATATCAGCACTTAGCTTCCTGGGTGACATCACCTTCTCCTTCGTTCTCTAATAGGGATTAAGATGTTAACACATAGAAAATTCACTTCCTGGGCAGAGAAAAGTAACTAATTAAACCAGTCATAGACTTCACGTTGGCTGAATTATTTATCTAGACAGCAATGAAATGGAGACTAACAGGAAGGAAGAGCACAGGGAGAATGTGGAAGGAGCACAGATACGATTGCAACCTAAGTGTGTTAAGGGGTTTTGTTTAAAGAAACAATGACAGGACTAGGCTGGGACAGGAACAAATGTGGGTAAAATGATGGTGCATTTCAAATCCTCAGGCAGAAAAACTGAGGCAAAATTCGGGAAAAAGCTTTGAGATGAAGCAAGAAGGTGGCTATTATACTGCATAGCCAAGCACACAGAGGTTTTTGGCATGAGAAGAGATCAGTGAGTGCCCAAAGAACATGCTATTCAAAGAGAGCTTATTAGATGGAAAGAATAAATGAGGAGAGTGCCTTACACATATTTTTACACATAGGAAGCTCATAAATGCAGCAAAGGACACAGCTTAGAATGGTTATTCTTAATTTAAAAATAGCTGCCACATTTCAGACTGAACGTACAAGGTTGATCCAGTATAAAACTGTACAACCCAGCAGTAATCTTTAACTCATCTTTATAAAATGTATTACAATTGAGTTTCTGTACGGCACAGCTGAAAGTGCTTGATGCTATTGTTAGTACTTTTTATTATTTTGTTATCAGGGAGCCTATGCCTTTTTTTCAGACTTTCTTTCACTTTCTGGAGATAAGATTTGCCCCACACTGATTTTAATTTATAAGATTGAACACCTAAAACATGACTTTTTGAGACTTTAGGATTTTTGTTAAGAATGAAAAACTGAGGAAGTGTATTTTTCTGATCTTGCATGTTTTAGGATACATTTGTGTTTGAGAGAGTCTGCTGGATGTTGTAAAATCACTTTTACTTAAGGGAGGACTGCAAGGAACCAGGTCAGATATGTCTTTAAGAACTCACACTGATTGTAGAAGCAGGCTGCAGCAGCACAATAAATATGTGGCTATGACAAAAGAAGAAAATAAATTTGTTGAGTTTTGTAGTGGATGATACTGATGCAAAAGTTGAGCTTCTGAGACTTCTATTACAGTTGTGAGTTGGAACTTAGTTCATGTGTGCTACATGTAAAAGGTTTTCTACCATTTTGATGTTATTTACTGCAGGTGGAGTGAATCCTCATACATACACCTGTAGTAAGTAACAGTTGACTATTGTATATATACTTTAAATAAATTAGGAAAGCTGGTGGAAATAACATTGTAATGCTGTTTTAAACAGGCTTTCATCTCATGTATTTGCCATTTGTAATTTCTGAGCTTATGAAATGCACTGACATTGTTTTAACAGCTGTGTTAGTTTTGAAATTACTTCTGTTGAGAGGTCTTAGTGCTAGGTTTGTTGTGGGAAATAGAGTGATGTCCTATGAAATCCTGCTCCAGACAAAATAAAAATCAGATACACGAGCTCTAATCCAAACTGATACAGAAGCTGTAGTGAACAAAATGAATGGCTTATGCACACCTGATCTGTCAAGGGGTAGAAGCAAGATACAAGGTATATCTCAGAGATTTAAAACAAGAGGCTGTATCCATTTTGTTATGGCTGGAGTCATCAGAATATTTTTTTCCCCAAGTCTCCTTTCATGCTCACTTTTAAAATAACACTGATTTCAGTACTGCGCAGTAGCACAATAACACATCTGAATGCATCAAGTTTTCCTCAAGCAGAGAAAGCAGAAATTAATTTAAGTAAACCACCTTGGCTTTACACAACAGTCTAAAACTGCATTAAGTTTCTGAGTAATGGGTTTGTCTAGAAATCATTGGTATTATTAAAAAACCCAAAACATAGTAGTGGATACTAGCAACCCTTGACAAATCATTTTATTGATCATCAGTCAGAGGTTTTATCTTACTTGCTTTCAGAATTAAAATTGTGAGCAGAAGTTGTGCTGTGAGTGAAAGACAGCTGCTTCCCACAGTTCCCACTCATACAGTAGTTTTAATGGATAGGCTTTAAATGGATAGAGGAAAACCTCAACCTTCATACAGTCCAACGAGATGAATATAAATATTTGGACATTTCTATTCTACTCTCTGAAGAGTTTTACTAATACGTCATCTTTACAAGAAGAGCTAGGTAGTGTCTTGCTCACCCTTCTTTCACTCCTGAAGCACATGCGTGATGAAATAGAGAAACTGTTGATCTTTGACAACTGCCAGGAAATACCTACTGGTCTGCTCAGGCAAGGTTTTTACTCTTCTTTTACAAAACTTTTTATTCAGGAAACCTTGTACCAGTACTTTGGAAATAAATGAAGCTGTCTGTTACTTTCAGGTTCTCTGCAGACTCATGTAGGTTTCTTCATCTGCATGAGCTTGTCGTATTTTAACCACCTTCTACAGCAGGGTGGTTAAGGATCCCTTAAAGGATCCTTTTTTTGAAGGGATCTTCACTATCCCAATCCTGAACTCCCTGCTCCACATCAGCCCCTCGTCCTTCCTCCTCTGTGAGGACTCCTTCTGATACCCCACGCTCACTCGCTTCTACTGGTATTTCTTCATTGTGCCCTTGTTGCTGTCTTTGGCCAGTATCAGTGCAGCTCTTCAAAGTGCAAAATGGAGCGCAGAGTTTTAACTCCTTAGCAGCTTTTAGCTTTTCTGGACTCGACTGACAGCACACTTTGCAGTAGTTGAGACTGTTTCTTCACATTAATTTTTCATTTTTTTCATTGAAGGGTGGATTCTGAAGAAATCGTGTGATCCCTGAGCTGTCTTTCATAATGTCTTTTACTACCTGTATCTTAATTCATCTCTCCTTGTTGCAAGGAAGATTTTCAAGTTGAAAAAAGTGCATGCCAGAATATTCACTGAATGTTTTAATACCTTTTTTTTAATTGAATGAAACCAGTGATCTGTTCATGAACAGGTTTTTTTGCTTTTGTTTTTGTTGGTTTTGGTTTTGTTGTTTGTTGTTTTTTTTTTTTCTGTTGTTGTTTGGGGTTTTTTTTAATAGTTGCCGTGAGGAGCTTCTTATTTCTGTTGTTGCCAGCTTTTTCAGAGTATGTAGGGAATTTTAGTTATTCATGTTTTAGTTCCTAAAATTCCTCAGCAAGCCTGAATCCGGAGACTCTGTGTTCAGTCCTGCAATATATATGTAGCACCAGTGAAATAGTTCTTGAGATATGGAAGGTGGAAGCCACTGATTCAATTGCCCATCTTCTTACCCACTGAATTCAACTGAACCTCATGTTTCAAGACTAGTAAGTTGGTACACAAAAGTAATAGTTTTCAAAAGGAGACTGATACATCATCCAGATTTCAAAAAAGAAAAAAAATATCATTATGTATAAAGGGTTTAATATTCTGCTCTGCCACTGATAGACATGTGTAGTCCCTATTAAAAAGATTTATGCTGAGCATTGCAGATGATAATGATCCTGTAGTGTAAATCTGAATTGCTAAATTTCACAATAAATAATTATTCTTGGGATCTTCCCTAATGTAATGCAAAATTGGTTTTACTCTGGATGTTAATTAAAAAAATTAAGAAATGTGAGTTAAAAAAAAAAAAAAAAAAAAGAATGATTTGCCCATGTTTAAAGCATGTGTCCAGGATGATTTATATAACATCCTAGAGTTGTGACTCTGTTTTTGGGGAAAGGTTGAGTGGCTGTATTTTTGGGGAGACTAATCAGGCTTAATTTGCAAAGGATAAAGGAGTATGTTTATAATGCAAAAAGCATAGAAGCATGGATAATGACACATTACTAAAATGTGTAAGAATAAACATACAGGATTTAATGGAGAAACAGGAGGTCAGTGATGCAGATGAGAGTAGAATGTTAACATCCCCAACTGAGCATCTACTCAAGGTTTTGTAGACATAAAGTTTTGCTGTAGAGACACACCTACACTGTTCCTGTAACCAAGCTAGCTTATGGTTTTAACAATAACTGACAGCTGATAATTGACAGCTGACTGAACATTGCAGCTGAAGTGCTTAAAGAAAAAAAGAGTATCTGTCCATCTCAGAAATATTTCACGAATGTATTTATTACTGTTTACAGGTAACATTCAAATACCATTTTTAAAATTGCTATGTATTATAGGTGGTTGTTGCCAGCAAGTGATGGTTGAGAAAGGGGGGTTGTTTACATCCCTATTTGGTTTTGTGTTTTCCTTTTTTCTCTTTAGTTTGAGAACTTTGAGCTTGTTAGTATTCCAGGGACAATGTACAGTCTGTAGTCCCTACTCTCTCAACCCTGCAAACTGGAATGAGGTATTTGGTTTGGAAGGGAGCAGAGTTTGAAGGAAGTATGTTGTGATATTTTTGTTTATATTAAGTTAGTTGTTTATGGAATGTCATGTATAAAGATAACTTCTAATTGAGAAGAACAAAAATTTTATTGTACTGAAACCTTTTTGTTAGTATTTGTGTATTTTAGGAAGTTTCCCGTTATAAGGTTAGTGATTTTGGAATTTGACAGTGGCTGTTTGTTCCATTCAACTAGATTTGGCTTTTTCTTTGTGTAACATGCCAGGAGTGTCTGTTTTCATCTCATGTTGTTTGAAGACAGGAACATCTGTACATTGCAATGAGATAGCGACACAGAGTTAAATAATTACCTTACAGAGCATAAAACAAGTCCAGGGAGTTGAAGACGCTGCACTCAGCAGTACTATTTCATTCTGTCTCATCTGAGGTACTTTGGATTGCTTAAATTATTTTGTTACATTTACTACAAAGGCAGGAAAAAGGGAAAATATGCACATACTAAGGAAAATCTTTGAAAGGTAAATTAGCTTAATGAAATCGCTTCTTAAAAGTTCTGTATTTCTCTGTTCCTGGAGAGCTTTCTGATTAACATAGAATGTCCAAGATTCCATTTTCATGGTATATATTGGAACAAGGTAAAATTATCAGAAAATTCTGTGGTATGGTACTTTTTAATTGCCTGTATATTTTAAGTTTTGATAAGTTACATGGTTAACAATCTATCACTTAAGGAAGAACAAGTAATAATTTGGCCACAGGTGCGTAGTCTTCCAAATCCTAACAGTGTTTCATTGTGTTTCTTTATCATAGAGTGATTTTAGCGGTTCTATAGGAAGAAGGTTGAAGCTTTGAACACTTACTACTCATCCTTGACATCTATAGTTTTCAAGTAGTGTTAAGGTTAAATGGGAGTTCATTTATACTCCATTTCATTTAGAAATTAACTGCTCCCATAATTAAATGCAGATCCATGTAATTTAGTAGTAGAAAGAGAAATACATTAAGATTCCTGATTAGAAAAAAGTGTTAACAGAACTGCAAAACTTATAGAAATTTAGCTGCTGCTTAAAGTAAATTAAGCACATACCATAGTCCTGTAACATGAAAGAGATTGCTTAAACTCCAACTGACAAATTCCAACATTCATTTTCATCATCTGTGTACAACAAAAGCAAAAGTAAACATACATTTATCAATTCAGTACAGTTGTTAAAATTCACACAGATTTCATACCTTTTGTTATTTGTTTTGTTAGGCATAAAGGTTAATATTATTGCAAGTACTGATAAAACTGACACGGACATTAGGTTATCTCAAATTTAATTTTTTTTAATGAAAATTCCTAAATTGAACTGAAATAAAAGATATATGCTTAGTATCTTTGGAAAAACAGATAGCCTTTGATTGTTCTTAGTGCCCAAATTAGTATTTCATCTAAACTATCACTTTCAGAAAGTTACAAAAAGCAAATAGCCAGCAAGCTTTGACTTCAGCAGAGCTGAAAGTTCGCCATCAATTTTATATTAATATTATAATTAATATTTGGATACCGTAATGATATGATGATAAGGAAATATAGATGCTCTGTTTAGTCTCTTAAAAGTTAAAAATGCTCATACTTGGTTTTGGTTTGTTTTTGTAACTTTAAACATACACTTAGATACAGCTCAATGAGAATAAAATGCATTTCACCTAACCTTTGAGAGTATTTTCATACCATTCCCATAGCATTTCTGTCATGATTATGTTCAAACATATTTTGAGAAACAATTCCTAAAATTATTTGATGCCTTCTCTGTAAGGTTAAAAAAGATGTTGAAATCTGTAATAGGATTTTGCTTAAACTGCTATAAACTTGCTCTGTTCAATGATGTCAGTCTAAATCTAGGACAAGTTTTTATGCTGTCCTTGTATTTCAGTTACACTGACCCTTCTGTTAACCATTTTTCTTTGTCATTTTACATTAGTTCAGTTTGTCAGTTCCTCTTTAATACGATATTGCTGTTGAGTATATGTGGAACTAATGGGGTAGACTTAGAGCTCTGCTGAATTGTCTCAAATTATGTGTTCCACAGTACTGTGCATGTGCCTGTATGCCTGTGCATAGGTGTTTTTTGCCTTTTGGCTACTGTGATGCAGATTTGGGGGTCAGTGAAGTGGGAGAGGACAGTGGAGGTTGGACTAGGTGGACCGCTGGGGGTCTCTTCCAGTCTAAAAGGTTCTGTGATTCTGTGGAGGTTAATCTCTGCACAGTACCATTCTCTTAGGGTACTAAGAGACCTATGCATGGTCTCAATTACATGGGGTTAGAGCATATGACCAGCAATGAGCTGGTCCCTCCTCTCTCTACTGTGGCCTGGGCTGTGTCCAGGTCTGAATGTAATGGCGCTGAAAAAATCTTGTCTAAATTTGTTCACCGTTATGGTATCCAAGATACCATTAATTAAAACAGCCTTCCATTTCTCATTAAAACCCCAAAACAAAACAAAACCAATACCAACCAACCAAAACATGAAGCCTCCCCCTGCCAAAAAATCCAACCAAACAACAACCTCAAACAAACAAACCCACATCTGAGTTCAAACCAGACAGCAACCCCAAAAAACCAAACCCACATCTGAGTTCAGATTTCACTTCTGCACTTGATTTGTTTGTTTGGTTTGGGTTTCTTTAAACCTGCCAGATAATGGAAAATTTTCCAAATCAAGGACAGATTTTCCTCCCCCACATTTCAAACTTTGCTGTGCTGTTTGGACTGTGAGGCACCTTCCAATTTAGATATGTGAATCTCATTAGCAGGCTCTTTATTAGTCTTTCTCAAATCACTAATGAGAAATTTAATTAAAACATGACCCAACACTCATCCCAGCAGCATTCACCAGAAGTGTCCTTTTGACATGATACATTGCTGTTTTTCACTGATCCACATTTTAAATACTAGCCAGTTTTGAAAGCAGTGGTGAGCAGAAGTGGAATAACACTTTATTAGAGACAAATGGCTGAATTCTGAAAATATTAAAAAATAAAAAGGTCTTTACTGAAAGAAAATGAACAAAATCATATTCTGCCACATTCTGCCTGTCTTTGTGCAATAGCCTTGTTAATAAGCTACCAAAACCTATTATCTTAGAACTTGGGTTCTGAACAATGACATTCTGGCTTTTGTATGGAGATAAGAAAGATTAAAGGCAAATATTAACTGACGAGTTCTTGTCCTATTTTTCATAGAATTATGTCATCAAGGTCTAAATTTACAGCTCTTCACTCTAAAGCGTATTACGTGGTACCAGTGCTGGGGAATTTTGTATTGAACAATCAAAAACATTGTTTCCCTGGTTTGACCATCTCCTAGAGTAATGGAATTAAGCCAGCTACTGTGCACATACTGCTTCAGGAGTTCTCAGCATGCCAGGAATTCCTTTCCTATACTTTTAGTTTCACATCTGCTAGTGCCCAGATCTCCTTATGTGTCACAATAAAACAAAAAGAGGATAAGGAGAGAAAGTGTAGTAGAAAGTGTAGAGCAGGGTCAACTAGGGCATGTTTTCTGGGGCTGCATTTGCTCAGGCTCTGCTTATCTCCAAGGATGTCAGTATTTCCATAACCCATAGCAGTGTTCAATCACCCTGTGGTGAAACTTTTTTTTCCTTCGGTTTAAACGTGATTTCTTGTATTTCATCTTGTGCCCATTGCCTGTTGGCCTGTCACTGGACACCAAGGAACAGAGCCAGGTTCTGTCTTCTTCATTGCCTTCCCTACGAGTACTTAGATGCATTGATCCCCTGAGACTCACTCAGCTATTTCTGGGTGTCATTCAGGCCATCCTCAGTTGTCCACATCCACACAGGGGAGGGAGGGACCAAAATGACAAAGGGTCTGTGTGTGGCCGTATCCTGTTGGAGCAGCAGTTCTGGGACACTGGGTAGCTCAAATGTTGATAATGCCTGTGGTTTGGAAATTTAATTGATCCTCAAGTATTGGTATGAAGGATTTAATGAAATAGAAACACAGTACGTAAAATTGATCAGAGTGTGCTTATCCTTTGATTGCTACTCCTAATTATTTATAGTGAAGCACAATGTGCTTTTACCACTGCTGCACATCAGAACATGTCTAATAAGTTTGTAAGTTTCTGCAGAAACCATGTTGATCATATGTAGTGGATTTTGTATTCTGTCACGTGCCACTAGACCTCAGAGTCTTTTAAAATTGGCTTTCAGTGATCCTGAAGAATGGGTGGACCTGTTGAACTTCATCTTACTAGATCTACCTGCTAGAGCTGTTCTGGTGCCAGCAGTCCCTTGTCTTAAGCAGAGATAAATAAGTGTGGATATAGGCAGCTACATTTGCACAACAGATTCTTAACAAGCAGTCATTTGGACTAATAAAGTTGATAATTAAACACTGAGGCACACTGCAGAAATGTTGGGGGCTGGAACTAGATGATCTTAAGGTCCTTTTCAACCCTAACCATTTTATGATTCTGTAAATATGAAAGACAAAGCTGAATATCAAGAAATACTTCCCCTAACAAGGGCTGCGGTAGCATGTTTAAGGGAAATAATTAAACCCCTTCTACTTGTGAACCAGAACAAACAACCTGTTTTATGGTTCTTTTGTGCTCTTCAAAAATGTTTTGTAACTCTTCAAATATGTCTTCAAAGAACTTGAAGATTATGGTGTATTAGAGGCCTGCTTTATTAACTTCAGCCTCTAGAATATGCAAAAGATTCCTCTGAAAATATGATAAAGTGGCAGAAGCATCCTTTTAGAAGCAAGATGTATTTGGAACATTTACAAGAACCTGAATAATAACATTTCATGAATGCCATTTAAGAGATACAACTGAATATCAGTTAGAACACCAGCTTGCTCTTCTTTAATGAATAAAATTGTATAATTGTAATTGAAATGCATCAGTGTGAAGAATATCTACCTCTTTACATCTCTTACCCTATTTCAGTCTCCTTCACCTATTCTTTTTAGCTCCAGTCTATATTTTGGAGCTGCTAGTCCCTTTCATTCTAATACAAAAGCTGAATCACCTATTTCTTTTTCTCCCTCCTCTGTTCCCTTCCCCCCGCCCCCCAACATCTTGCTTAAGGTTTTGAGATTCATCCTTCTGGTTTTCTGTTAAATAGCACTTTTTTTGGAAGATAGTGTTCTGGCATCATTCTTCAGGAAATGTGCTGTGATGTGTGATGAGGCTAAAAGAAAGTCTGGAGAAACAAATTTCTTGAGATGACAGAAGATGGACCAGCTTCATAGCTGCAGAAGATAAATGTCAGTCATTTGAGTCCAAGAAGTGATATTCCAAAATGCTTGAATTAATTGATCCCTCCTCAAAATATCATCTATGCTGTATCGGTATTATTTTACAACTCACCTGAGGTTAAGGCCTATGTTTAAAAATAATGATCACAGTTTGAAATACCAGAGGGATGACTTCTGCTCTGTGTGAAGCACCTCAAAATCTGTGTACTTCAAGAGCAACTGTGAATGTCAGTTATAAAAACTAGACCTATTTTCCTCAAATTAGGCAGTAAGAGGAGAAATTCTTTAGGTTTAGCTCAAGTATATCTATTCAAGACAAAAAAGACTTTTTGTTAACAAGTATATTTAGTAATTTTGTGATTTTTGCTTCTCCTTGCGTCTAAAAAAAGTAGGTCTTTGTCTTCATTGTAATGTCTATGCAGTAATCTCCTTAGAAAAGACAAAGTATAAAATAGTCTTCAGTGACATAACCCAGCAGCCTTGGCTGAGGCACAAGATACTTATTTCAAGTTAAGAGAAGTACTGGTCTCAGGCTTACTGTGTGTATGTTTTTCATTTCCTCTGCCAAAAATATTTGAAATACACAATTACCTAGAGTTTTATTTCATGATTTGTTTCCACCCTCACCCCCGCCTCAGATGCTTTTCAAATAATCAGCATATTTATTCTAATTGTATGTGTGCTTGTTCTAAGAACTAATTTGATCTTAAGTAGTTATGTGTGTATAGTATTATGCCATATTTGCATCACACAATAAGTAGCAAATAATGGATGAGGAGATTGGAAATAGTGACTCAGTTATGTTTATCATCTCCAGTGTATAAGCTCTGTGGCAGCTCATGAAAATCTTTAGACGCCAGTTCAAATGTACCATACTGGCTGATAACTGTGTTAGTGAAAAGACAGATTAAAAGAGAAAATAAGGTTTATATGCAGATTGTTCTTCATTTTGAGAGATATTTATGTGTAAAAGTAGAATCATAGAATCATAGAATAGTTAGGGTTGGAAAGGACCCTAAGATCATCAAGTTTCAACCCCTCTGCCATGGGTAGACACACGTCACACTAAACCATGTCACCCAAGGCTCTGTCCAGCCCGGCCTTGAACACCGACAGTGATGGAGCATTTCCTACAGTGAAGAACTCTCTCCTTACATCGAATCTAAGCTTCCCCTGTTTATGTTTTAACCCATTACCCTTATCAGTACAGTCCCTAATGAAAAGTCCCTCCCCAGCATCCTTATAGGCCCCTTTAAGATACTGGAAGGCTGTTATGAGATCTCCATGCAGCCTTCTCTTCTCCAGCCTGAACAGCCCCAACTTTCTCAGCCTGTCTTCATATGGGAGGTGCTCCAGTTCCTGATCACCCTCAGGGCCCTCCTCTGGACTTGTTCCAACAGTTCCATGTTCTTTTTATGTTGAGGACACCAGAACTGCACACAATACTCCCAAGTGAGTTCTCACAAGAGCAGAGTAGAGGAGCAGAATCACCTCCTTCCACCTGCTGGTCACGCTGACGGAAACAATAGACATAGCTGACAGAAAGCTGACAGTAGATAACTGAAATAAGAGGACTTTGCTTGGTGTTGTGCTCTTCATCAATACATAGTGGACTTACTGAGGTGAATTTCCTATAAGACGACTGAGAAGCTCAGGTCAAGTTCCTGCACAAGCAAAACACTGAAACTGCTGCCAGTCTTTTCCCTCTCACTCTAATAATCAACAGTGACTGAAAATTCTCGAAGTAGGTCTTCCCAATAGGCAGTTGTGATGTTCACTGGATTTTCACACACTTTGACTTCATTGGTCGGTAATATAGCTGAGATATCCAGCTTATACGTTTTGATTTTGATAAAAAAGATTGTACTGGGGTTGAAAAAGCAGCTTCATCATTTTTCCTGCAGGAAAATATTTAATGAAAGAGCAGTAAATTTGAGTGCTGAACCTCCATTCCAACTAGGCTGTATCTGTCAACAATGGGCTTCCTGTTGTTTTTTCTTGTTTGTTTTTTTTTTTTTTTTTGGGGGGGGGTGTTTTTTCTTTTGTTTGTTTTTTCTTGTTTGGTTACGATTGTTTTTCTTTTTTTCCTTAAGTATCTCTACACGGGAATTGTTATTCTCTATACAACTTCTGTTATCTCAGGTGTAGTTCCTGTTCTACTGGTATTATAGCAATGAATATTGGGAATCATTGCTGATGACAGAACTGCCTGATTCTAAAACGTTCCATTCTGGATGAATGAGCTAAATTTAAAGGAGTTATGTGCTGGGTAAAGGAGCCAATGATGGGTAATAAAATGGGGCCAATTTATATTAACTGGTGTGGCAGAATCATTACTGAATAGACTATCAGTGTGTAGAAAGATTTCTTTTTTTTTTAAAGGATTTTCTTTTTTTCTTGGTGCTTTGTGATCCATAAGGGGGAAATAAGATAAATATTGAAAAAAAAAAACTTATATGAAAAACTGGATGCTATTTCATTTGTAATTTTAGGAGTCTTCATGGATATTTTATCTGACAAACCGTTCCAGCAATTACTCAGCAAATTCCTTAGGAATGTGCATTATTTATTAGAAGTATGTGAATTGTCCTCCTTATTTCACATCTTTACTTTTCACAGATTTCAAAACAATTTTAGGACTTGGTTTATCAACAATATTGTAAATAATGAGTAATTTCATTTTAATAATTAACCAAATCTAAAAGTTAAAACTGAATCTCATTAATCAGTACCCCTAGAACTGCTAGGTGAGGTTACAGGCAATATTTTTCTCCTCCAGATACAGTGGATTTCAAAGTTGTTATACGTTTTCATCTGAAATGTTGTTTTATTGCCAGTCTGCACTGAAATCTGTTTTCACAATATCTGCAGTACAATTTTGTTAACTGAGCTCTTACATACTGTGGCTAAAAGAAGATTACATTTCCATTACATGTGAAAAATATTATACCATTCCCTCCTACTAACCTCCTGCCCAAAATCCTCTAGTTAAAAATTTGTTTTTACTAGAGCTTAGACCTAGAAAATGTGAGAAAGAGTAGCTGTCTGCCTTAGCCATGAGCACAGTGGATGTGTGTAGTTACTAAATTAGTTGGAGGTAAATAATTTTTCTTGATCATTCAATACTTAAATTTATTGAAAAGTCAATATACCAATAACTTGCCATTCAAATTAAGACAAAGGAGGATGTATTCTGTTAGCTGGTATAGCCTCATTTACTTCTCTACTATCACACCTTTTCAGCTTGTGTGAACTCTTCATGTAAGATGTATGAGGTGGCACAAACAGATGTAGTAGCAAAGATACAGAGAAGTCAGGTGGTGCACTCTTAACTTTTTTTTAAGTGGATGCAGTTTGCCTTACCTTACCTTGGTATCATGGAATCATAGAATTGGTTAGGTTGGAAAAGGCCTTTAAGATCATCAAGTCCAACCATTAACTGCCAAGACCACCACTAAGCCATGTCCCTGAGAGCCGTATTTACGCATCTTTTAAATACCTTCAGGGATGGTGACTCCACCACTTCTCTGGGCAGCCTGTTCCAGTGCTTGACAACTCTTTCAGTGAAGGAATTTTTCCTAACATCCAGTCTAGACCTCCTCTGATGCAGCTTGAGAACATTTCATATTATCCTATCACTTGTTACTTGGGAAAAGAGAGAGACACCCCACTTTACTACAGATTATTTCTAAGTGGCCTGAATTTTTAGGGTGGATTTTCTTTTTCATGTTTTGAAAGATGTAAAACAAAATTAAGAAATAATTGGCAATTTTTTGAAAATTATTCTCAAATCAACTTCAAAATCCTAGAGATTTTTTTTTTTTTTGGTGTACATTAGATGAAATAGAATTATTTACCTAGGAATTACTAATAAATGATCCTTGGTAACCTAAGTATATACAAATTCCTCTTAAAGCAAAATCAATTTCTGCTTTCAGAAGGCTTTACTACATGATAGACAAACAAAAAAGAATAATAAAATTCTAAAGATACAGCTTGAGTTTCTGAGTATTTGCTGCACTCCTTTTTAATATTTTGACTTATTTCAAGGGAATGGCTGAGGCTGTTTCAGGTAGTATATACAGAAAATTTAAGTAACAAATATCCCAGATACAGGACCACTAGGTTGATTAGGAACTGTGCAAATATTTGGATGTCATGTTTTGAGGTCCTGGTTATGTGTTTACTGTTCTTTGAGCTTAAAATATTGTCTTCTGCTTATTCTTTTGATGAAGTCTTATTTTGCAGCTGATTGATATAGAAAACATTGTATGTTATAATCATAACATAGAGTTCTCACTTTTGTGTTAGCTTGTCTGCAATCTTGAGTGCAGTCACTACATGCTCACAGAGTAGCACCTGTGTATTTTCTAATATACATTTGATGTTTGTCAAGTTAGTCATCACAGATAATCAGATAATTGAATTACTCTTACTCTTATTTCTGTGACTTCCAAACAGTAGCATGAAAACTAAGCAAGCGTATTGTAATGATGTGTTTAAAATGCAATTTATTATAGAACTTATTTACATAAGCAGAGTGTTTGATAATATTGGAAGACTAAAAACTTTAGAAATATTTTTTTTATTTGCTTATAGAAGCTTCAGTAGATTAGCATGGAGTGGACTATACTACATGCAGTACAGCTAGAACAATTCACGTTGTTCACCTAGTTGCCTTTTAGTCCTTAGTGATTTATTTTTGTATCTTGACAATCACATCACCTCTGTGGAAGTTGTTTGAATGTGAATTAAAATTAAAATCATACTTCTCCATATGTGCTTTTGCTTTCTTTTAATGGATAAGTTTTTTAGTGACCACTCTTTGATTTGGTCTAGTCATACACAAAACAATTTCTTAAAACTTGTTCTTCCCTCTTTGAAAGTATACATTTTTTGTGGACTTGTTTGCCTGTTCATTGTTATTGTAGTTCATTTTTATAATCAAATACGCATAAGATTACTGTGACAGTTGTGTTGGAGTCACACACCCCCCAGAATAGTTAACTAAACAGATATTAGAGGTGCAGGTAGGAAGGGAGGAGAGGGGGTGGGGTGGTAGAATACCAGACAAGTTATGCAAACCACTTTGGATTCTTGAGATCAGTAGCTTTCTGCCCAAGTGAATGAACACTGCTTGAAAATTGTGATTTTTTAATGTTGTGACTTGATTTCATATGTTACATATACACAGAAGACAGAGGTATATATATATGTGTGTGCATGTGTATGTATGTGCAAATCTACAAATATGTAGAAATAAAGAGTGGGTTTGTCAAATGTAGTGAGAAAAATGTCTCTTGAAGTCCATTATCTCCTCTATATGAAGCAATTTTATTTACCTAGACCAAGAACCCTCTCCCTATTAACTCCATCTGCTATTAATTTTAGCATTACTCTGCTTCAGTATATTTTTTCCCTAGTGCCAGTCTATGCGCAGAGCAGATTAATTTGGCTTTATATAATTTTTTCATCTCTATATTTTTTATATATATAAATATTCCATCTCAGTGTTGAGGCTTTTCTGTAGTTTTGGGGCTTGGGATGCCCACCACCAGAAGTGGTTCTAGCAGCTGAGTGACATATTTAGTGTTTTGAAATTTGTTAATACCAGTTTGAACCTTTGGAGAGCTTATTCTCCTTAATGAGATGATACATTTATTCCCTAAAAATTTAGGACACCTTAAGAGTTGTGATTGAAAACCAAGATATGAGCAGAAAATGAGTCTTACTTGCCGTGGTTTCATTGGTTTGGAATTGTTCATATAAGTAGCTGTAAAAAGTCTGGAACATTGCACAATGCATGGGAAATAGGTACAAGATATAGGGGTTTCTGTGCTTCATTCCTTAATTTCAGCATAATTCTTTACTGCGTAGCAAATTATATTTGGCTCTGAAATACCGATTTTTGTGAGAATTATTGCAACCTTACAGTTATGTTTGTATCATTATCAGCATAGAACATGGAAAGAATAACATGGAGTACTCCTGATATTATGTCTGTGATAGATAGGGGTTTTATTTCCTAATGTAAATATCATTCAGTCCATAATTACCTTACTGGTACATACCAAATCTTACATATAAGACAGTTGCCATTTGCCTAGTATTTTATTTCCCAGAAATCTTCCTATCAACTGATTGCTTGGGGTTTTTTTTAAAGTATGGGGCTGCATAATTCAGTGTGTTTATCTGTGAGTTCAGAAATTGTCTATTTATGTTTTAAAAGCTTTGTAATATTTGTGCCAGCCTACAGAAAGGCTGGGACATACTATTAAACAAAAAATACAGAAATAAATGTCATTACTTAAAAAATGGACCTTGAATATGCGTTTTATCACTGCTGCTGAGTTTCTTGTACTATAAACAGTGACATCCTTCAGCCTGCTTTTCTGAGCAAAGTTAAGAGATAATCAGTAGGAATTAATAATCTTATAGATACAAAAGGCATTGAATTATCAGATATAAAAGAACTGCATTTTATGTGTGTGTCTACCCAACTTATAGCCAATACATGTTGCCATAATACTAAAATTATGAAATCATTCATCAAGAGCTGCTCGAGTTATTACTCTATATCCATATTAGTGTTTGTTAAACAGTTCTGTTTTTTTTTTTCAAGCATTCAAATGCATGCAAATGTGAACTGTTAATTAAAATTGTTACTTGCTCATTCTTATATGATTAGAATGCTATAATACCAGTTATTTCCAGTTATTAAAAAAAAAAAGTTTAGAGTAGTATCTGTAAAATGAAAATAAAATTTTGTAAGCTTTGTTGTTCATTTTAATGATGGTCATCAATACTTTTAAACAGTATGATGTGGACTTACATAGGTACTCAGGGACGTTAAACAGATGGAGGTTCAGCCAATATAAATTAAGTTCTAAAGCTGTTATTATAACTGAGTCTAAACCATTATACAGAGAGACTTGAGTCTAAGATATTACACAGGAAAAATGTATTTGTGGAGAACTGCATCTGCTTTCTGGTGGTGTTTCATCTGAAACCTGGTTTTCATTTTGCTTGCATCGGTGGAAGATACTAAGTTATTTTAACAGGGCTTTGTGAATGACTTGAACAGCTATTTTCATCAGTACATTGCAAACTTTGTGGCACTTCATATCATTCTCAGGGGAAAAAAAAATAAAATCTGAACATCCCTAGGGAAGAATATTCCTACTTTGGCAAGAGAAAAAGTACATAATACACAAGATGGCACTGTTTCACTTGTGATAATGTGACATTTTCACAGATAATTGTGAAAAACTTGCATAAGAGTGCAGAATACTTTGTATTTCTGTATAATTAAAGAGAAGATATTTGCATAGTCAAATAGTTTTGTTTATTATACAAAAAACAAAACGTAACTATAGAGATGCAAAACCACATAACCAGGGTGAGTGAATATGCTTCTGGAGTCACTGTTAACAAAATCAAATTGATCAGGAACTGAAAACTAGCATTTAACTAACATTCTGTGTGATTTAATGTTTTGCTTCTAAGGATTCTGTGCAATCTGGAATTTTGATTTCAGATAGTAGGTTTTCCCTGAATCTTCTGCAGAATTCCTATGACATGCATAAAAACCATACCACCTAGGCTTCTACATTCTGCTTTTAAGATTAGTTCGTTAAGAGCAAAGGGTAGGTGCTGAAGTGCATGGGAATTTCCTGTAGTGTAGAAGTCTTCATTTTTTTCATTAGGTCTTAAAGTCTTAACTTAGGTTTAAACTCGTCCTTATGAAACTGTTCATCATAAAAAGTATACACAAAATTTTCAGAGATTTTTTTTTTATTGAAGACATTGCAAACCTCTAGGCAATATTCATATGTTCAATATCTGCAAAAACCCAGCTATGTGTATTAATTTGGCAAACTATGTTATTGGAAGATAATTTGAAATAATTATTAATATTTTGACAGGATTTGTTGAATATATTGGCGGTGTTATACATTTTACATTATTCTTCTCAGTGTTTGAGTTGGAATTCTACAAGCCATCAATGAGATCAGTTGCAGTCATTGCAATAACATTTCAACATTTTCAGTCTAATTTAAGCACAAATCTACTGATAATTTGATAGTCCCTGATCTGCTCTTTGAGGTGATCAACTTCCTTATAATTTTTTTTTTCATAGGATAGGATTTTTTTTGTTCTTACAAAAATGGCAGAATTCAGTCCCACTAATTACAGATAAATTTACTCAAGGTAGGTATCAGCTTACTTTTCACAGATTTGAGCTCCAGTTAAAGATGTACAGACACCATTCCTGCACACTTGAAGATTTTATAAGGCTTAAGTAAATTCACTCTGAAATTTAACCTGTTAGATGTTTTCTAAATATTGGTGGGACTGCATTTGAAGAAGGACTCTCTTCAACAACTGTCACTTTTTGTTTTGCTATCACTGAGGAATTTCAAGGTTATTCCTTCTTAAAGAAGAGTAAACTAAAAGATCTGCTCTGGAAGCAGATGGACTCATGTTTTCCAGCTGTTATGTGGCGCTTCAGTCACTGACCACATTAGAAGTAGATCTCATGAAATGCTTATAGGTAACATAGCACTTACAGCTTCCCTCTGTGATCTGCTTCTATTCTACTTTCTAATGTAGCCAGTATTTGTAGCTTTTACTATTGCACCCTCCAGGCAGGTGGTCTTAGAAATTAATTAAAAATCTATCATGCAGTCTGTAAGTGGAGTTCCTTAACTACTGAAAGCTGACTTTTATTTCCCTTTTACAATGTTCCTGAATTTTCATTGACCTTAACATTCCCATTTTTTCCCTGCCACAACCATGCTATTGCTAAATTGCTATAGCAAATGGATCCTGATTTGCAGACCCCAAAGTGCTTTCCACAATGTATATGGAACTACAGATAGTTTTATTCCTGTTTCCTGTATACATGAGTTTGAGTATTTAACACATTGTGTTTTAACCAGCAAGGCACTGACTGGGCTTGGTAAAAGGGCCGCTTGTGGTAACTACGTTTTGTAGACCTTGACCATGTACTGATGATAGCGGACATTCTGCAAGTGCATTGCAATAAAATGCTAGGGACCAAGGTTTGCTGGGTTTTGGTTATGTATTATCCTTTTAATATTAATACCTTTTAGGTACCTCTATTAGGCTTGTGTTCTGCTTCATGTTGACCTCTTTGCAGTGATGAATTTTATTTTGATACTACTACTTGATAACAAAAGCTGATGAGATCCTCAACTAGAGATTCATATGGATGTGCTACAGTAGAAGTGAGCCTCCTTTATGTTCTCATTGAAGGTTTTTAGCAACAACATCAGCAAATAACTCCAGTTAGTCTTTGTAGTAAATAAAATAGTAAACAAATTTTCAACTGTTTCTATGCAGAAACATTGTCTAGATCCTAATTTTGAATAACAAGATTACAATTTTGTCAATTTTATTTTGTTTGTATATATTGGTTTTATTTCCTGACTTGAAAGTGTAATTCTGGTACATTTTTGAAACCAGGAAGTTTATACTGTAAGTGATAATCATTTGTTTGCTAGAGAATAATAACATCTTTTAAATTTTCTATTTTGAATATTTACTGTTGCTACCACACACTAAAAATTTCAAGGGGTATTTGGGTGGGGGGTTTTTTTCTGCTTGCCTTGTTGGTTCATTTGGTATTTTGATGTTTTAGTTTCTCAATAACTATTTCGCACACTAAGACTAAAATTGCCACTGTAAAATAAACATTCCAATTTTTCTGTGATATTGCATCCACTTGGGATTGGACATATTTTAAAGAAACAAATCTCTGAAATGTTTCCATGTTCACAGTGTCATCATTCTGAGGAATGCAAGTCATGTTTAGTAAATGTTTTAATCTTAACCTTTTTCCCTAGAACACTGTAAGTTTTTTTCCTGAACTTTTTTAAGAGTTTGCATAAAAAAATTGGAATTCATATTTACTTTTGATCTTGCTTTAAAGTGCATTTTCAGTAAGTGAAATAAACTTGGAAGGATACCAGCAGTAGAGCCAGTGTATTAGCAGTCAGTGAATAGAACTCATTGACTAGAAAAGATAATGAAGAAACTGAAGCATTATCTGCCTCAAAACATCCACTTAAGACTGGACTGTATTTTAAGTGCTGGTAATCACATATTATTGTCTATCAGGAATTCATGCTTTTGTTTTTAAAAATAAACTACCCATTAATCGTTAAATTGCTTCATTTAATTTCAGCTAACCAGCAATATGTACTCTGACAGAAAACAGAAGCAGTCTGAGCTGGGAATCGTGCATAAATACCAATAGAGAGATAGCAACCTCATTTCCAGTGGGATTGTCTTTCTTTGTTTAGCTGGCTCTGGTACTCCAAGGAAGAGTCAGATCCTTTCTCCGTGTTCAGTTCTGCTGAAGATGCACAGTGTAGTGCACTCTCTGCTTTTACACTCAGGGTAAAGCAGTTAATGAGACCAAGATAAGCCTTTTACTTCCTGATTCAATTAGGAAGATAAATTTTACATTTTTGTTATTATTTTGCATCTGTAGAATATAACATTTTCAAAATGCAAGTCTAAATGCTCTGTTGTCCTCGTTTCTATCACTAATTGTGGTTTATTTATGTTTTGTGTTATGCTTTGAGCTGGGGGGCAGAGGGTGGACTTGATGAAGTCCTTTCCAAACTGTATCGTTTTATGGTTTTCTGTATCCAGTAATTGTGTGAAGATCGTGTCATGCTTTCCAGACCAATAGAAGTGTGAAACTGATTTATTCTGTAATTATTCCATTAATGGGTTGCTGAAGTTAGTATATATGGTAATGGCTGCCAAGTTATTTCCCAACAGTTACCAGCTTGACTTTGGGCATCATGTGGTCTTGCTGATCACTCGGTGATGTGGTGCAGTGTCATTTCAGTATGTTTAAAGCTATGGAGACTATAAACTGAAACAACCTCCCAGGCTTTATGGTGCTATGGCAAAGTTAATTTCTTACAGAATTCAGGACATCTTTTCAGAACAAAGCATGCTTGTAAATTTTTTCTTGGAGATGTTATTGGAATGATCTTGCAGAAAATCCTCAACAATTCAAAACACGAAAGGAAAGTATGGATTTAAGAGAAGAAAATATTGACAATCAAAAGAGGAAAGGGTGACAAACACCTTTTTTCCACTTTATTTTGCTTTCTCATAGAATCATGGAATCATTTAGGCTGGGAGAGACTTACAAGATTGAGTCCAACAGTTAATTTAGCACAGCCAACTCTACCACTAGACAATGTCCCTTAGCACCATGCCTGCGCGTCTTCTAAATATCTCCAAGGGATGTTTACTCCACCACTTCCCTGGGCAGCCTGTTCCAGAACTTGGCAACTCTTTTGGTGAAGAAACTTGAACCACTCTTGGTGCAACTTGAGGCCATTTCCTCTCCTCTTATCACTTACTAATACTTGGGCTAAGAGACTGACACCTGTGTTGCTACAGCCTCCTTTCAAGTAGTTGTAGAGAGCAGTAATGTCTCTCTTAAGCCTCCCGCCTCCGGGTTAAACAACTCCAGTCCCCTCAGATGCTCCTTATAAGACTTGTGTTCTAATCTCTTCACCAGCTTCACTGTTCTTCTTTGAACATGCTCCAGCACCTCAATATCTCTGTTGTAGTGAGGGGACCAGAAATGAACACAGGATTTGAGGTGCAGCCTCACCAGTGTCCAGTACAGGGGGATGATCACTTCCGTGGCCCGGCTGGCCACACTCTTTCTGATACAGGCCAGGATGCTGTTGGCCTTCTTGGCCACCTTGTGCACACTGCTGGCTCATGTTCAGCCGGCTGTCAACCAACACCCCAACATCCATTGAGCAGCTTTCCAGCCACTCTTTCCCAACCCTGTAGCATTGCACAGGGTTGTTGCGGCCCAAGTGCAGGACCTGGCACTTTGCCTTTTGAACCTCATTAAATTGGCCTCATCCCATCGATCCAGCCTGTCCGGATCTCTCTATAGAGCCTTTCTACCCTTGAGGAGATAACACTCCCAGCCAACTTGGTGTCATCTGCAAATTTACTGAGAGTGCACTCAATCCTGTCATCCACATAATTGATAAAGGACTGGCCCCAGTACTGAGTCCTTGTGACACACTTGTGACCAGCCGCAACTGGATTTAACTCCTCCTGGATTCACCATCACTCTAGGCTCTGCCATCCAGCCATTTTTTTACACAGTAAAGAGTGCACCCATCATAGCCATGAGCAGCCTGTTCTCAAGGACAGTACTGTAGGAAATGGTGTCAGAAGCTTTACTGAAGTCTAGGTAGACAACATCCACATCCTTTTCTTCATCCACTAAGTGGGTCATCTTGTCATAGGAGGAGATCAGGTTTGTCAAGCCTGTCAATCCCATCTGGCCCTATAGACTTTTGTGCGCATGCATGGTTAGCAGGTGTCATGGTTTAAGCCCAGTTGGTAACTCAGACCCACACAGCCGCTTGCTCCCTCTCCCTCTTCTTTTCTCCCCCCCACTACGGGAGGGGTGGGGAGGAGAATTGAAAGAATGTAACTCCCACAGGTTGAGATAGGAACAGTGCAATAACTAAGGTATAACACAAACCACTGCTACTACCACCAATAATAATAATGATAAGGGAAATAACAAGGGAAGAGAAT
>WYDI02005563.1:0-24422 GCA_009867235.2 Psittacus erithacus
GTGGTGTTCAAGGCCAGGTTGGACAGAGCCTTGGGTGACATGGTTTAGTGTGAGGTGTCCCTGCCCATGGCAGGGAGCTTGGAACTGGATGACCTTAAGGTCCTTTCCAACCCTAACTATTCTGATTCTATGATAGATTTCTCTGGTCACAGGGTTACTTGTGGAGGGTGTTAGAAGGTTATCATTCAGTAACTGATAATGATGCAATCTGTGCAGGGCTGATGAATGGTTTCTTCAATCTTCCTTAACTGTAAGTAGCAAAAGAAAGCTAAAAACTTCAGCTGAATGAGTATTTTTGGATGTTAGTGGTTTGACAAAAGTATTGGAGTAAGCCCTATAGAACACAAAGATGGGTATGAAGTGTTTTAAGACACCAAAAACCAGTTTACATTGGAAAAGAGAGATCTGGGAGGCAGGAATTCTCAGCCTCTGAAACTTCTATTGTATACACATCAATGCATTTGAAATTGATTTGGGGGTGCGGGCTCCACTGTTTCTTAGACAGGCCCAAGTCTTCTCTGTTAAAGACAAGACAGAAAAATGAGCAAAACACCATTCTGCCTACAGATAATCAAGTAACCTTTTTCCACCAATCCAGCCTCAGATAAGTGCGGAAGATTTTTTTTTCTCATCCCTAAGGTGCTCATTAGATCAAAACTCCTGAGAAAATGGATTTAGGATTTTTAAAGTGCCTGAAGGGTGCAGTGTTTCTCAGAAAATGAAAGTGTAAATAGAGCAACAGGTCAGCCACTGACAAAAACAGGTGTTTTCAAAGATAAGTCTTAAATCCTTTCCACCTTTCCAGGAGGTGCTGAGTAGAAATTATCATATAAGAACAAAACATGTTCTCCTTACCCTAAGCTCTTCCTTATACATTGACAGCTTTAGAAACTAAGTACACTAATATCCAGTTTAGTTTGAAAATCTTCTGGCAACCTGTCTGATACCCCTGTTTTGGCTAAAGCTCCTATTTGAGGGTGTTTTAGGACCAGAGCTCAGTCATACGAGGTCAGCAGCCTGAGCTCCTGCTGAAGTCTAGGCTAATTTTCTTGTACTTGGACATTAAATGATGTAGAATCTTTGGCCATACTCCTGAGATCTCTGAAGGCTTGAGGTGTCTGAGCTGGAGGATGCTCAGTATCTTGTCACAGTATCTGGAAAACTGACAACACCAAGCCTAGGGAGAGCTGAGTGCACCACAGCTTCACCTGCTCAGCAAGGGTCAGATTTTCCACTGCATGTACATGTCTTTTAAATACCTCCAGGGATGATGATCCCATCACTTCCCTGGGCAGCCTGTTCCAATGCTGGTAGTCTTGGTGGATCCCATCTGGCCCCATAGACTGTGTGTGTGTTGTAACAGGTTTCTAACTGTTTCCCCTTGGATTATGTGGGCTTGATTCTTTTGCCTGTGCCTGTCTTCCAGCACAGGGGCCTGGTAAGATTGAGGCAAAGAAGGCGTTAAGTACCTCATCCTTTTCCTCATCCTTTGTCACTATGTTTCTCCCCGTATTTTAACTAGATGGATGAAGACTAAGAAGGCATTTTTCATTTCCTTTCAGTGAATGTCATACTGACTATATGAAAAGCCAGAGATATGTAGCAGCACACCTAAATCATCCTGCAAGTGATCTCTGCAAAGGTTTGTGCGGTCGGTCTTCTCTGACTTTGTGAGTTGCACAGTCCAGTTGTGCCTCATACCCTGGTTTGGGAATGCAGTGGTGTTTAGCAAAATGCAAACCATGCAGGAAGCTAATCATGACACCTAGCTTAGACTTAAGACAATGACAAATACCCCTTACCTCCTCCCCCTTACACAGGGAGCCAGATGGCTTTGAAAAATGTATTATTCTTACAGCTACAGTAGGAACACAAATGAAACCACGTAACTGTCAGTTTTCCAGCAGAGCAAAAACCAAAATGTCACAGAACCAGCATCAAAACTGATAAATGCATTAGTTTGATTGCATCCTTTCCACTGGGATAATAGAAAATGATACTAGCATAAGAGGAATGAAAATAATTTAGGTCTAATTCAAAGACAGATACAGCTGAAAAAAGATAGAAAGTAATTCCAATAGGCGTGTTTTAAGAAAAAACAAAAGGATTTCGATCATGTATATTTTTATTAAAAGTATCTGTTCTCTATGATTTTTCATTTAAAAATATAAGTGCCTAAAAGCTCCAGGATTTTTCTTTTTTATGTGCTTCCATGGATACCATCACCAGCTTCTTAATACTGAGCAGTTCTGTGGCTCAGATGGTGCTGCAGACCCAGAAGTAGCTGTGCTCTCACAGCTGAAGGACACTAAATGCTGGGAGTATCACCCTGGGCTCCAGGTATTGGGGATCCAGTATCCCAACCTGTGAGTTCTTAGAGCTGGCTATAGCTGCTTGAAGTTTACAGCAAGCTCCAGTACTGCAGGAGAGCGTGATTGAATAAGGGTCCAGAATACCAGGTTTCTGGGCCTTGAAAAGAGCAGCAATATGGATGTGAGGAAGTAATAGATTTGAGTTCACTATAAATTCAGCACCTTCATCTTTTGGTGTGCTTTATGATAAATGTCTCCTTAAAGCTTGTAGACCTCTGTGCATGGTTGCCAGCTGAGGGCTTGTTGTTCAGAATCTCTGCCAATCAAAATTTGGAAGTTAGAAAATAAAATCTCCTGGACTTGAAGAATACCAGCGTTTGGATTTCTTTAGGCACTCTGGGACCTGCAAATTTAATGTACCATCTCTTACAGCTATAAAGCTGGATAGATTTATTCACCTTCCTAAATGGTCCCATAGGTAGGAGGAAGACCCTAATGATGTATGACAAGGCTTTCATTACAAAATAATTTTGTTTCCTTTATGTGTGTTAAAGCAACTTTTAACTACTCTGGAAACTTGAAAAATGGATTTTAAGCAGGATTTAAATTAAAGACGAAGTAGAGATGGGTTATTTCAAGAGTGGAGGTTCATTATAGCCTTAATCCCAAATGCCTTAATTTTTGATTTAGTTGATGGAATCCTTTATGTGAGGAGAGAAGAAAACATTTGCATTTAACTATGAATTGTAGTTGTATTTACATGTAGTATAGAACAGGAAATTTTAAGCAAAGATAGTGTGGAAAAATATCATACTTGTTGGTAGTACAGTTTTTCTATCATTTTTCAGAATAGTCTGTAAGGGAGGCAAGTTTTAGCTGCTACAACTGTTTAACTGAAGGAAAGGTGCGGATGCAGGGATCTGCAAAGCTCCGTGGAGATTATTTGCAACATCAGGAACATTACTCAGCTCTTACTGTTGTGAAATGCCAGCTTCACTGCCTGTTGCACTCTCTGCTTTGTGACATTGCTGAGAGCCAGGGAGGTGCGGGGGGTGACATTACACAGTAAGTACAGTTAGGATCCCACAGCTGGCCCAAGAAGCTAAAATCAAGCAATGATGTAAGCAAAAAAGAACACTGATCCAGTTTTATAAAGAGACTGAATAAAGAACACGTTTTAATCAAATAAAATGACTTCTTCAAGGGATAATGATGTCTTACAATAAGCAGGTTTTATAGGGAAGAGAAACATTTTGGAAACAGGATATTGGCCCAAGAACAAGCAAATCTAAACTAACCATAATAATAGTTTTGTTGTTGTTTTTTTTTTCCCTAAACATTGGATCAGGGCTATTCTGGAGTGCACACCTGATAATGGGGAAAACACATCTTTTTAATTTAAAGATGAAGTTGGTCAGATGTGTCTGTAACTGTAGGAACTAGCCGAGGTGTTTCACAAGATGACCTCTTCTCTGAAGTCCATTGAAAAATTGCAGCCAACATATACATGGTGCTGAAGAAGACATGTGAAGACAATCCATTAAGGTAACATGCCTCATCTCTATCCCTGTAGCTGCCCAGTTAATATAGCCCCTCTGGATACGAGTTCCTAAGATGTTAACTTACCTTGTGGGGTTTGAGTATGTGGAACCCAACTGCTGCTCTTAAGCGCTGAGTTTTTAAGCTAGACAATGATTCCATGTGAGGCTGATTCAGAGTGCATTTACGGGTCTGTCCCTGGGAGCAGTGTGGATAAACCTGAAATTAGTTGTACCCATCCAGCATTTTGAGACTGGCCTTTACCAGTCAAATGCTTCAGAGGCAGGGAAATGACTTGGCAATGGCATTTTGACTAAGGAATCTCATAGTCAAATATTAGTTAGCTTTCTATGCCCAAGATCTGTGTGTTGTACTAGATCAGCATAGCAAGAACAGGCAAGCCTCAATTAGCCACTTTGGGGCACTCCATTATTCCCTCTAAGGTGTCACAGAAGACTATGGTGCAAACCAGAAAACTTCAGAGTCCTGCACATTTGGCAAATGGTCCTGACTCTGCCACAATTTCTTGCCTAAGAACTTCTGCGGTTCCAAACAAAACTGAATCTAAGATTCCTTGTAAATGTGATGGAATGATGCTGTTACACAGGTGCTTGAAGAGCAAACTAGGACAGACCTGGGAATATATTTTCAGTTATATTGAAGCTGGCAAGTTGCTGCATAATCAGTCCCATGATTGCTGGAGTGCTATCTTTGCTTAATTAAGAATAGCCCTCAACAAGCAGTACTTGTCTTCCAGTGAGATAACACCAAGCAACTTCAGCAATCCTAAATAGAGTTATTTAAAGGGCAGCTGTCATGGCATCACTCCTTCTGGTGGCTTTCTTGCAGGAAGAGCCATCTTACAGGTCAAGGGAGGTGATTTTGCCCCTTTGCTCTGCTCTGGTGAACCCCCACCTGTAGTACTGCATCCAGCTCCAGAGCCCTCCGTACAGGAAAGACATGGGCCTCTTGGAGAGGTTCCAAAGCACCACAAAAATGATCAGAGGGCTGGAGCACCTCTCTTATGAGGAAAGATTGAGTGTTGGGGTTGTTCAGCCTGGAGAAGACTCCAGGAAGACTTTATTGGAGCCTTTCAGTACTTAAAATGGGGCCTATAAGAAAGACAGAAAGATTCAGGCTGGACGTGAGGAAAAAATTCTTTACAATGAGGGTGATAAAACACTGGCACAGGTTTTCCAAAGAAATGGTGGATGTGCCATCCCTGGAGACATTCAAGGCCAGGCTGGATGTGGTTCTGGGCAACCTGATCTAGTTGAAGGTGTCCCTACTTATCGCAGGGGGGGTGGACTCAGATGACCTTTGAAGGTCTCTTCAAAATCAAACTATTCTATGATTGCATGGTGAGAGTTGTTCCCATTTCCAGAGGCCCTTCTACAAACATGGAGGAACAAATTGTTTTTGAGCCTGCAAGATACCACTTTGAACCCCCACCAAAGATGCATTAAAGGATGGTGTAGCCATGAAGTATGGGGAGGGAGAAAGGGGAAGGGTTTTCACATGGAATTTGGTTTTGGTGCCTTATCAGGACTTGATCTACATTATCATGAGGAGGAGCTCTGGATGAGGAAAAGGAAAGAGAGGGATTTACAATGCGCTATGCAAAGAGAAGGGGGACCACTGCAGCCATTTGTGTCTCTGAAATGGGCTCCTCTTTTTCTTCCCAAAAACCCATGTTGGTTTTTCTGAACAAGAACACTGCAAGGATTTGCATGTACTGTCCCAAAGGATGTTATTTAAGTACTCACTTGTATTCATCTACTTTTTGCACCAGTCTTAAACCTTTATTCTTATGCGCACTTCTGTAAATGACACTCTTTTTGATCTACTGTGTGTTCACTTTCCATTTTTTCAACAATCTTATCAAAATGCTCACTGCTAAGACAATCTGGGAATGAGTCTATTTACACAGCAGTCTAACATAAAATCACATCTTCATAATCCTATTCCCCTAGTACTGTCAGGATATTCTCTATTTCTTAATTAACAAAAAAACTGCATTACACTCTATGTGTAAAACCAAACTGAAATCAACTTACCCATAATTCATCTATCTATGTCACAGAGCTCGCCAGGAAGCCTAGTAAATTATGAGATTGTCTGTTGCTCTTCTATTTACTTTACATGATTTGGTTTAATTTAAAGATCTTCAAATGCTGCCTTGATGGTGCATGTGCTTTCAAGATTTTTCATGCATGGCCAGCATATTCTGGGGCAAAAATGGCAACAATATTGTCTAGGCTTTGGCAATAGACTTGAGTGCGCTCAAAATTCATTTGAAAGCTGTTCTGATTTTCTCTGTGACACATCGAAACATCTGGTCATCAGCAAAAAGCAGATGATTTAGAAAGTTGAAGTAGCATTCAGGATAACTCTGAAGATACTGTTTGCAAATTGCAGATAATTTCTGCTGAATTAAAAAAGAGACTAGGATTGGCACTGGTTTGCACCGGTAGTCTGCTTCAGAGCTGAGGCTTCAGTTCAGAGCTCTTGAGAGAAAAAGAATGAGATACTGATCTTACAGGAAAATTGCAAAATGGTACAGCTGGGTTTTGATTTGAAGCTAGGACAAACATTAAGATATGAGCTGTAATTTTGCCTGAGACCATTTTTCTCTTGGGTAGTGTGACTGGCAGGATGTCCCTCTTCACTCAGTAGATGAAAATAATATTTTTTCTTGTCAAACAAAATGAGTACATTTTGAATCAAAAGATTTTCTTCTTTTCTGAGACGTTCTATTCTTAAAAAACAAAAACAAAAAATACATCTTTGAAAGCTCAAAACCAAAAGGAAATTTTTCACTTGAGATAAAATAAAAAACCTTGCTTTTTAATTTTCAGATTTTTAAAAATTATTAAATATTGTCCTAATATGAAAGCACCTCTCTCTCTCAATTGAGTCAGTGAACCAGTCACACCTGTCACTTAACTGCTTATAAAGCTGGAACAATTTTATTTCCAGATTTTAAGTTATGCTTCATTTTGGTTTGTTATTTTGCAGTGGAGTGAATTTGCTAATCATGACAGGAATTCATAGCATATTTTCATGAGCATCAAACTAGTTTGCTTATTGAAAAAAAGAGAATGATTTCAGGTATATAAAAAAGAAAAAAGAATTCAGCAATGAGAACTTCAAAACTTCATGCATCTGATTCACCTGTAGCTGAAAAGAGAAGAATTTCTGTCAGACCTCAGACTCAGAAGCTAAAGTCCCCCAATGTCATTGAAGTAAATCAAAGAAAGCCTTGAAAGGCTGGCAGGGAAAGTTGGGCATCTTTTCAGGCCAAATAAAAGCCTGGCTCAAAAGAGACTCATGGAAATTAATAGTTCATATTCTGAAGGCAACATATATTTACAGAACATGAAATCTTGGTTAAAACACTTTTTGAATCATGTTGAAGTGTTCATTGTAAACTAGAAAGGTCTGTCTTGATTTACTTGGCTCTGTTTCTGAACTCTTTTTTTCCCTTCTGCTAATGGCAACCCATCGATCATTGGAGCTGTAATCAGATTTTGCAGAAGGCCACGGGCATCATTTTCAATCATTTAAACTTTGCCAGTCTGCCTCTACTTCTTATGAATCATGAGGATTAATGCCAAAGGATTTTTCCCCTTTAAAAAAAATTAGCAAATGTTGATTGCATTTTTCTTGTTACACCTGACCCACTTACCATCAATTAACTATTTCATTGCTCAACAGACAAATGGCTGCCTGATAGTATGTGAGAAACAGTCACATCCAATCTGAGCCTCACCACCTACAAAACTGAGGCAAAACCTCAAGAAATTAATTGGATTTCTAAATGCCTTTGAAATTAATAGGAGATATTTGCCTAAACTATGAATGCAGTAACACACTTTGGTGTGGTTCATAGCCAGAGGCATCATGTGCTGTGTAAAATCAGCTCTCAACGATATTGTTAATAGTAGTTGTAGCAGTGGCACTTTGCTATTAGGTAATTTAGGTGTAATTTAAATGCTTTGCTCATGATTTTTTGTCAGTATAAACATATCTGTGAAAAATTACACTCAGAGTCTTTATTCACAGGTCAGTACACCTTCATGCTACTACTCCTCCTATATTTGTTGCTAAACCACAGCTAAACCATCACTGGCTGTTTGCATGCAATGCTCATGGCAGTGGTGCTGTCATCTGTCCCTACAAATCAGAAACAACATAGTTAAAATAACACTGTCAGATGAGACTAGGTCTATCTCACAATGACAGATACCAGAGTAACCCCTACAACTGGTTATGAACTGGGAGAAGTAGCTTTTGAATGTGCTGGGTAGTTCATGCAGGTAATGATGCAACAAACTGGACCAAACCAGATGTACTAGGAAGCGCTTCCTGGGACAAAATGATGTCTGACTTTGGCTGCTTTGTGAGTATGAGTATCTGAACCCAATGCAGATTCAACATTGCTAAGATTTGGTAACTGGTCACTTCTGGCCGGTGTTAGTGGTTATATTTTTCCCAGTTTTATCTCTGATTTGTGTGAATGATATTCCTCAAAAACCCAAGATACCATCTCTGTTCAATGCATAGCAAATAGGACGGAAAGATCTAATGCTGTATGCTCTATCCATTGCTATTTTCATCTGCTTAAAGATCTCTTTCCTCTTCCAGCTATGGTTCAACCTCTGAGTGAGTTATGCAACGGTCCTTTCTCCCAGGTATCTAAAAGCACAACCCATTTCCAGTGAGTATTCCTCTATTCTGCAAAGGCCACACTGTTATGAAATATCTTTGTCCCCAGCAGAAAGGGAACTCACTTACATACCTCCTTTTGGGCCAGACCCGTGAAAGTTAAAACTTCATCTGTGCCTTGAACTCTTCTTCTGGGTCTTGTCCCTGGCCACAGAAGCCACTGTATAGAATGGCTGGTTTGGTTATATATAAGTCATCTACAGAAGCAAGCTAGCAGAGGTAGGAATAAGACAAAGTTTGTTTTCACTGTATCATGCCAAATAATTTGCATCCAGATCCTTAGTTATAAGACTGAATTTAAGCACTCTGAGTAGAGATGGCTTCTTACACCAGGAATTAATCCTGCAGTCCTACAAGGAGAGGACGTTTCTGCCCTGAAATGCAAAAATTGATCTTGCTTTTTTAAACTTCATTGATTAACAAGAATATCCAAAAATCAATTATGTAACCCAAATCTTTTTACCAAATATTATTATTCCAGCAAGTGCTCTCTCTTAACAAAATCCACGTTATCTTTTTAAAATACACTGAAAATGCAATCTTAAAATGATTACATACCTGCTTCTTTTCAACGGATGTGTCTTTAAAGAATTTTCATCAGATGGCATTTGCACTACTGAAATGAGAAGGTAAAGCCATCAACTAAGACGTGACTTTTTTTTCTTTTGTTTTTGTTTTGTCAGTACATGTAGAATTATGATTACACAGGTAGAGTATCAACTGTATGTGTTAGGGTGATTGGTCACACAGACAAATGCAGGATCATTCTTTCCCATAAATACATTAAAAAAAAATCAGTCACATAGATTTGGCTTTCAACAGAGCAGCAGGCTGAGTTCTATTCATAAAAAATCCGTTCACGCTTTGGGGAAAGCTACAAATCACTCCCACAGCATTATTCATTGGATTGTCCTCTGCATTCCTCCAAGGAAGACCCAGTTTGAATTCTTATGCATTCTTTTTGCTTTTGGGCTAATAGCAATGGGTGGGGGAGGTAGGAAGGAGGAATAATCTCCTTGGAAGAGCTTCTTGGTTTCTCTTTTTGGGGGGTGCAAGTGGTGGTTTTAATAAGCAGATTTTTTTTATTTGCTTTTCATGGCAGGGAAGCATTGTAATTGAATGCACAGTAGATTATCCAGGTTTATGTTTATTGAATTTATTATTATTTAGCTAGAAAGCTGCACTTCCCATCACTGTAAATTAATCATTAGTATTGCTAAGGCATAGTTTGTATTAGTGGTGGTGGATAAAATTCCTCACTGAACTTGGCACCAGGTGTACCAAGAACTATACTATTATATAGCAAATAGTAATACATATTCAGTAGGAAACGGAATTGGTCAGGTCTCAGTCTATGTCTTAGCAGAGAGAATCAAGAGTTTCAAAATTCCCCAAAAACTCATGGTTGCCTAGGAACATATATGCCTCCACTTTGAACAAGCAAAAGGATTATATTGATTTACATCTTATAACCAAAGCGGCTACATACCTTCTCTGCCTGCTTTGCAGACTCAGTAGGGGAGTGCTGCTATACTCAACCCAGCTGCAGCCCCAAACAGCTTAAAGGAACTGAGAAGAATTAGGAAGATTTTGCTAGCTGGTCTCTGCTGTGCTCATGCTGCCTCAGTTGTCGCTCTTGTGGTATTTGTTAGCTACTTTAAAGGTAGGTCCTATGTGACATGTCCTACAAACACATCATGAGGAACCAGGAGGCAGAAGCTACTCAGACATCAGGATGGGCTGTTGAGTAGGCTGTGGCTCCACTGCTGTGGCACAGGTCTAGAAACTCCTGCTGAGCTGGACTTGGGCATGCAGATTCATGGCTATGCTGAAAGCAGCTTTTCACAGTCTCACTCATCCCACTCTCAGGAGAGATGCAAAAACAGGTAACACAGCTCTCCATGTCTCTAACTCCAGCAGTCCTCCTTCCTTCTCCTTTCTCTCTGCTTCCCAGGACAGCAGGGAGATGGCATCAGGTTTTAGCCCAGAGGAGTACTACTTGGTTTTGCTTCTACTGCTGAGAAAGCTTGAGTGGCTCTGCGAACCCTGCACTGTCCATTACAGGAATGGGCGTAACCACCACAGATTTAGGCATCTCTCCAGGCAGACCCTGCAGTGAACACATCAAGCTGTGAATTGCAGTGGCTCAGAAGTGGACACACCATTTATTCTGCTGCTTCACCTAAAAGAGTGATGAACTCTGGTAGAAAGGCAGAGTGGGCAGCAATCAGTGCTTCTTTTATGCATTGTTTCAGTGCCAATCACTAGAAATTGCAAGTCTAAATCCAACTGTGCATCACCTACTTTGCAAAAGTCTTTGGATGAAGTTATTGTATGGAAATTCTCTCACTGCCTTCTTAAACCGTACATGTCCAGGTCCTGAAATAAGGTTTACAAAGAGATCCTTGGGAAGCAGCCTGACCACTCTTTGCATCAAATCTGCTGGCTGAGACTCCTCTTCTCAGTCTACAATTTACAACACAGCTCTTGGAGACACCCACCAACAGAGGTGTTTTAATTCATTGCTTTTCCATCAAGAATATCTAAAATGGAATATGGGAAATAAGTATCTATCTCCTTTGTTCAGGGCCTTTATCAAGAGACCATCCTTTTCTAAGCAGTCTAAATAACTTTCAAAGTTATGATCTTACAGTTTAGATTAATGACATGATTCAGACAATAGGTGAAATGAATAAAATAAGAAACACCTCATGCAAGATGATCTGACCCACCTAATATGTGCCATCTGCACAGAGCATTCAGTTTCATCTTTAATTCCTCATTAACTGTCTTTACAGACACAATGAATATGAAGCTAGAGCAAAACCGTTGTTGACTGACACAAGGAGGCTACGGGTTCAATTATTCATCAATGCCCTTTATGAACTTCTGGAACATGAACTTTATGAAAGTAATGAATGGATCTGGTAATGTTAACATAAATGCGTGACATAAATCCATGCACAAGAAATTATCTCATCAAGCATCAAAACATGGATTTCTTCCAGATGGTTCCTGACTCATCAGAAAAAATGGTAGCATCAGAAAATCAGGCTTCCACTCCAAGCTGACAGAGTTTTGCAAAAAAGGCAGGCAGTTAAATACCAAACTGCCTCAAAGGTTGATTTATTGGAACAGCAAATTTAATTACATGTCTAGATTTGGGAATATCAGGTTGGGGTTTTTTTTAGTAAAATTGTTGTCATTTCCAAATGTATCTTCTTTACATAAGCATTTATCAGCTATGTACAGATACCCACACACATGTGCATACACACAAATAAAAAAAGAAAGAAAAGTTTATTTCTGCTTGTTCCAATTCTTAGAAGAAATAAAATAGTGATAGTTCAGAATGTTTCAAGGGACGAAAATGTCACTTTCTGCTTTAAGACAACAACATTAGATCATGATCTGGCCCAGATCTATAGAAGCAGCTGATAATTTCCAGCAGAAGACCTCATGTGCTCTTCTGGGATTTGCTAGCATAAAAAAACCCAGGTGTTGAATTAATTTTTTGGTAAGGTCTTTCCCTCAGATAGTTAGGACTAGAAGCCAAATGGAGTATCCCAGACATTAATTTGGTACAGCTCTGCCTTTAAAGATACAAACTGTGAAACCCTGTTTTCTTATGTCTGTCCACATTTCCTACTGGGCAAGCAGGAAATGCTTCAAGATACAAAAATGCCCATATAGTGTAATAGAAAATACTTGGGTAGCTAATTTAGTTAGTGTCAGAATTGCTTCTCAATTGAATCTTTTTGGGTGATTTCCATGAAACATCTGGGAATGTTTAAATTTCTTTCCCCAGGCATTGAAAAAAAATTGATTGCCTACTCTTTTAAAAGAACTAATGTAATATTGTGATTAGTTAAAAATCTTTTAGGGGAAAAAGATGAAACAGAAATAGATTGAAAGCATTCTGGCATCTATAGGAGTTAATATAAACTTGCTTCCCTTCTCTTTGATTCCTAATTGAATTCTGTATGAAGCAGGTTGTAACCTTTCTTCCAGCATCTGATGGAAATATATTGTATCATTGTCCTACCTTCAAGATCAAGACACCCACCTTCTGCTCTATGACTTAATAGTGAGTAACAAGGAGAATGAGTAATGAAGCCACAGTAGCTGGCTTGAGTAATTAATTCTGTTGTTTTCAAAGTGCTCCTTCTGAAGTATAGTGAAGAGTGGGAGAGGGGCATTAAAGGAAGAGGTGGGTAAAGTAGAGAGGGCAAAATGATGTTTTGGCTGATGAACAATAAATTGTTTTATTATCCATATGATGGCACGTTTAAGCTAGGTTGTGCAGTTACTGCTTTAGAAATTATGTAAAAGAAACCTTGAGAGGCCCTCAACAGTTTAATGGAGGGAAAAGGCAAAGAGGTGATCATATTAACTTCTGATATGAATGAAAGAATGAAATCTTCATAGGCAAAGAAACTCCAGTTGCTTAATCTATATAACCTTTTTAAGCCTGTGCATGACTAGTAATACTTGTCAATAGGATATCTTCTCTAGTGCATTAAGTGATTTTGAGTAGTGAAGAGTAATCACTACTCTTTTTTTAAGCCTGTGCATGGCTAATAATACTTGTCAATAGGATATCTTCTCCAGTGCATTAAGTGATTATAAGTAGTGAAGAGTAATCCTTGTCATAGTAAAAGTGAAGAGAACAACAGCCTGTTGAGTTCAGTGGACATTCATGCATTTAAATCCTGTTTCAATTGCACAAACTGACCTCCTAGGGCGCTGTCTCTAAAGGCTCAAATCCTTCTCAAAATAGTTTCAGTTACTAGAGACTAAATACTTTAATAAGGCTACAGAAGTGGACTTGCCTGAAATACCTTTCCAGTCTTGCCCAGGTTATGAGTAACCCCCCCTCCACACACACACAGACTGATTTGCAGCTTCAGTTGCAGACAGAGTAGCCACTGCCAACCCCTAATGAGGAAGATGGTAGACTCTCAAAGCCTGTCACTGAGTTGTTCTGTCTGAGGACCTAGGGATTCATACTGGACTCTTGTGAAGCCTAGCACAGCAGGAAGGCTGCCAGACCACACACAGAGAAAATCTAGATGCCCTGCAGGACCCTATCTTTAGTGGTCATTACTGGTTTTGTTGGAGATTGACAGTGTTTGGGGGACTGGGACCCAGTGGTACTGGTGTGAATTTAAACGCAATCCGTTTGTGGTAAAATAATATCGAAAGTAATGGAGACAAAGAGGACTATAAATTTAATGCTCTTGGAAACACATAAGATAGATAGGTTTCTTCGGCTTCCACGATAACACAAACTATCTCTGAAAGACTTTAATCAGTGTGTAGGAATTCCAAAGTTGAACTGGATTTAACTGCTTCCTTTCCTCTTTTTGCCCAGTAACTATCAGGACAGAGCAGTAGAGATGAATGGTGAGCCCTTTCCTGTTCTTGTCTCAGAAGTTTGTAGGTGTAAGGCAGCTCAAATGCAGCACATTTCACTGTTACTGAGCAATTTTCTAAGTTTTGCATGATTGCAGCCCAAAGAGTGTTATAGGGTTTTTTGAGGATAAGGACCTAAAACAGAAACAGAACAATGGAAATCAAAACAATTCAAAGAGGATTTTTCCATTCACTTCACAGGAACATGTCAGGAAAGTTTCTGATAGCAAAGTGTAGCACTAGGCTGAAAGGCTCACATATCTGATAAGTCTCATATATCACACATGGTTTAAAAAAAGCATCCAAAAACCTAACCTCCAACCAAAACCAAAAACACCCACAAAGATCTTGTTGTTGAAGTTCATATTCTGCTAAGTACATTAAGTATCCTACAAAAAGTGCTGAGGACAGTTATTTGTGTGCTGAAAAGAATAATTGATTTTTTGTCCAATACCCACACCAACAAATCAAAGGAAAAATCAGCTTTGATAAAATTTAATTGGGGAAGGTTATTACTGAAACAAAAGCATTTCTTCTGTATCATACGAAGTGTTTTGTTCAATCTGAAATATCTTTTTCTTATGATATGCTTGTAAGGAAAGCCAAGGAAATTATTTAGTATATTAATAATGCATTGGAGTTCTGTGACCTGGTAGATAGTGCGGTCACATTGTAAACTCTATTCCTGTGTTTAATCTCTCCCCATCCCCATCTGGGAATACTTTAGACAGGAGGCTATCAAATCCTATAATTTCTTATTTATGGTGGGCAATCTGCTTCTGAGTCCTATTTGAAAACCCAGGACCAGGCAAAGGCCTATCAAAATAAAAAGGGAAGAACTTGCCACTAAGAAGAAACTCATACAGGTGGGTTAAAAAAGTTGTGGTTGAATTGCTATGAATTGCTATGGCAACTTAACATTTCAAATTCTTATCAATAATCATCTTAAGCAGCTATAGAAGGCCAGATCTATATTGTGTAAGACCTTCTGTGGGACCAGATAAGGTCCCAGACATCATTTTTTCCCAGAGGAGCATTTTGCACATCTTTCTACATACGTTGTGGCCACATGTGATAAGTGCTAAGAAATCCTTCTTTTCTATGGAAACCTTTCTGTTTTCAGGTGTATTCCCACTTTAAGAGCAGGGAGTTTTTCCAAGCTGAACCCCAGAGCCAGGTATTCAGCATATTATAACTAAGTCAATATATTGTCTGTAATGTTTTTCAATTGACCAAAAGTAATACTGTAACTGTGATTTGAAGCAGATTGAGAAGATCATATGCACTGACTTTGGGAAAAAGAGTTTGGCCTTGCTGTTTCATAACTTTATTATTCTGCTGTTAAATCTTTTCTCAGTGTCAGATTCTTCTCTCTTCTGTCCTGTTGAATACATCCAGGTCTTCAAATTACTGAGATAAGTTCCTGTCTACAGAGCTACTCCCATTAAATCCCCACTAATCCTAAAAATCCCTTGAGAGGTTGTCTTTTTACCTGCTCTCTCGAAAAATACTGCTAAAGCCAGTAATTAGATAATTAGGGTTTTTTTTCTCTTCAAAAAAGGGTTTTATTTTTGCCGTAACAACAAACATACTTCTCTGATAAGTGCTGGAAACAAACTTCAGACAGATACTGACCAAGAAGTTCCTTCAGTTGTGCTCCACTGTAAGCTAGATCTTTGGCTGGTACAAACTGATGTGCTTCCTGCAAAGCTTGCAGAGGTGTAAGAGCTGCAACAGCTGCAAATCTGGAGCAGAGCTAGATCCCACCCTTAGTGAATGAAGAATTGTTCTTCACAGTGTGTTCTGCAATATTTTATCTGCAGCAATTCTTTAATGTCTATTTTGTGCTAAGATCAGTTTGATTAGTTTTTTCCTCAAACTCTCCCATTGAAGAGACAAAGCATTGTTTTTAATTAAGTTGAGATATGTTGCAAGTAATGCATTATTTGTTATTTGTCCTGATGAGGTGCAAATACGGGATTGGGAGACAGTCACAGGTAAAGGACAGTGCAGAGATGTGCTGGAATGCTGATGGGGCAGAAAGAGAGAAGGTGAAGAAAGAATATCCTTTCCAGATTTCACTGACAAAAACATTTTCTCTTTGCATTTGCCTTTTTCTGTAGCTGATGCTTATGTTCTTTCCATGTACTGGCATTTTCAGGTTTTTCTTAAGCACCTAGGATTTTAGCAATAGCTTGTTCCCCCTTGCTCTGCTTTTAAGATGCTTAGGGTTGATTTAGTTAGGGACTTATTTTTCTTCCTTTGAGATTTTGACAAAATACTCAATTCACTGTAATGTGTATTTGACTGTTTGAAGGGCATCTACTTCATTGCTGGACATAACTGGAGTGTCTAGGTTTTGTAGGCTTATTTTAAAATGATGATTTCCTCTGTGTGTGTGTTCCCATATAATTTCTCACTATATACAGGAGTCAGCTATTATAGTTTCCCTTTGTATACTTTCTCCACAGAAGACAGGAGGTAAATAAAAGTTCCTGCCCAATGGAACTGGGCTTTCAATCATGTATTGTTTGCCCACATTAAACCCAGGGGATTCAAATGAAGAGCAAAGGAATGATGGCATTCTCTATCTTTTGCCTTTACCAAACTACAATCTTAACACAGATGCGCAACATGAAAGTGGCTTTCATTGTTTCCTAGCCACAGGCAACGGATGATGATGACTTGCCTTCTCTAACGTGTCATTACATAGAGATTTCTGCAGGGTGGGAGGGAAGGTGATTTTTTTACAACTCCTTAAGTCTTGGGGAGCCTTTGAGATTTTTCATCTCAGCTGAAAAACAGAAAACTGTTCACAACAGGAGGTTTTTCATATCATTAGCTCCGTTTGCAGTAAGCACACTAAAGGTGCTTTGTTTTGTGTAGCACCACCAGAATTCCTTTGTTCCCTGGCTACATTTATCTAGCAGGGTGTATGTGTGAGAGCTTCAGAAGTTTCTTATCTCAATTTGTATTTAGGGTCTTGAAATTCTTCTTCATTAAAAGCTGCATTGATCTTCTGGATGTAATTACATCTGTCTTCCTGTAATTATTAATTTCTTAATAGCTTTATGAAGGGCCCCTTATTCCATCTTAAGTGCCATTTGGATGCTCTTTTTCCTTTTACACAGACTGAATCAGTAATAATAAAGCTTACAGAAGTTCAGCAAGTGCTCTACGGATACTGCATGCAGTGATCGCTTCACTCACCTGTGAAATGCAGCCATCTCTAGAGTGGAAGGCACTGAATATTTTAACAAAATCTATTAATACAGCATGACTTTATGAAAGAACAGAATTAAGAAGAGTAAATAAACAATTCATATTTGTACCAAACCTCTGAGTCAAAGAACTTTCTAGATTTTTCTGTCCACAACTCTGAAAATTTAAGTTGGAGGCTTCTTTTATGGAGAAGAATTTTCCTCATGATCTGATATCCTGGTGATCTGTCTCATCTGGGACATTCAGACCTTGAGACATTCAGCAGTACTTGTGTCCTTGCAACAATGGTGACCAGGTCAACCTGTTGATTTTAGCTAGCTGTTAAAGACTTGAGTCTTTCCTGACAGAAAAGACCACAACATTGAACATTGTGGCAACTGAAAGGTGCTGCTCTTTGAGTGAGGAAAGAGGAATTGTGTGCGACCCAGCCGGAGAGGAATGGTCCCTCTACTTTCCCCCTGTAATACATAGGTGCTGCTTCTCTTTCCAAATTGCCTCTGTCAACACCCTCATGTAATTTGTATTTGCTAACCCGTAATTAATGGTCTATTGCCCTATCACATAAAAGTTCTTTAGGGTACCCAGAGGACTATCAGAAATGTTCAGCATCATTTGTTCAAAAAACACCTGTGTATTGATTGAGAGAGTCCCTCACTTTCTTTGCCTTTCTCAAATTCCCTTCTGTTTTATATCTTCTCATAATAGTTCCTTCTGATTTCCACTTCTGCATGTTGCTGCCCAAGGGATGAAAGCTGTTAGAGAATCTGTGAAGTTTCCTTTCTCTATGTAGGCACAACACATCTGCAGTCACTGAGAGAGTGTGAAGCTTTCTCTTCTCAGGAGGTGATTTCCCCCTTCCTTACTATCAGCAGGAGAATAATTCCTGTTGCTGGCAGGAACCGCCCAGCTGGCAAGCACATTGTACTGTCCCCCCCACCCAGATCCTTACATCAAGCAGCAATGAGGAGCCTCACAGTCCGAGATCGACAGTGTGGCAGATGGTTGCTGAGTTGCATGTAGAACTCGCAGCCTCAGCATTAGGCTGGATAGCTTTCCACTGCAAAACCATTGCACTGGCCAAGCCAGGCACAGAAATAGAAAGCAACTGTTTCTGCTGCTCAGCCCACTGAGCTTTGGGGAATGTAGCTAGTGTGCATCTGTATAATAAATATCAGCTTTAGTGCTTTGAACAAGATAAAAAATGTTACCTACAAACAATTCTTTGAAAGTTGCTTTCTTCTACGCACTGCAGTAATTGCACAAAGCCATACCAAACCCTACTCACAAAGGGTAAGTGCAAATATTCCTTGAAAGTTCTTGAAATGCCTTTGGACAAATGGATTTCCTTTTGCATTTCTACAGCCTTTAAACAAACAGAACCATGTCCTTACCTGCTGCTATCAGTTAGTTTTTAGACTGATTCTGATCTAATTTCCAGTGAGATTCTTTCTCTTTGTTCAAATTGCAGTGAATGCAAAACCCTGCTCACTTAATGATTCATGGAACAGCACAAGGACAGGTTTCTTTTGCCATTCCAGTGGCTCCCACTCCAGCAACTGAGGTTACAGCTGCTTCTTAGGATCATTTACCTGTTTGGTGTTTTTCTGGTTTGTTTTTTTTTTTCAGACAGATGCCAAGTTATTTTGTCTCTGCTCAAAATTCCTGAAAAAGCTGTAGAGATCAGCTTTAAGGAAGTGGCAGATGTGAGCTTGAAGTAAGACACCTTGCCTTTTGGGAAGGCTTATTAGCTTGAGCATGCAACAACTATTCAGCATCCATGTTCAGAGCGCATGCAAGGAGAGCTTATATCTGCCTGCAAGGAGCCTTTCACTTTATTACTTATTCCCAGCTGCATTTTGTCTTACTGAAACTGATGGTCTTGTTGGCATGGATTCAGATAAGAGCATAGTTCTCCCAGTGTTTCTTGGTGCTAAGGTGTCCAGGAGGACTGGCAACAATTTTGATATGTTAAGAAACCATTAAGAGCCTGTCCTTGAAGTAATATTCTATTCCACCCCGCCAACCATTTCTTAGCTGATAGGAATTTACCTTTTTGAGCTATTCTAATGAATTTGAGGGTTGGGTTTTTTTTGTCTGATGGGGGGTTTGTTGTTGTTGTTGTTGTTGTTGTTTGGTTGGATTTTTCCTTTTAGTGGAAGATCATTAAGCAACTGTAGTAAATAATGCAAGGCTGTTGTTGAATACTGAATTTTTAGATTCTAAATGGGTATTATTCTACTTTGTGTCATGTATATCAATATATTTCCATAAAAGGTAGATGGTTTCTTTCATTTAAATGCAGTATAATGTACTGTTTTCACCATGTATTTAGATTAAGAGTGCATGCTAGCGTATTTGAAAACAAAATGAGTCTCAACTAAATACAACTGTCTTGTTTGGAAACACTTGATGGAGTTCAGTTTGAGAACTACTGCTCCAAGAAAAGGCTTGAAAGAGAGCGTCTGTTTTCCAAACAGGTTGCAGTTGATGCACAGAAGTAGCAGAAAGATGCTGACCTAAGGCACCAAGTATCACAGTAGCACTTTTCCCAAATACGACAGGCATTTTAAATCTTTCAGCTATGCCATGATGAGAGTAGGTTATTTCCCTGTTTGTGTCAGCTCTGGTGCAGTGTTGTAACACTGGACCTTCATGCAGGTCTTTGAGTTCTGATCCTTTTTCTGCCATTGACCATGGTGCGTACATGCACCTTGGCCTCACTGGCATCCCTCTACTGTCTAATCTTCTTAACCTTCCAAAGGAAAGGGCTGAGATATGTCAGGGGGAAAGGTTCTGAGGCAATGACATTTACTTTTCTTCTAATAAAGACTAAAAGCAGAAAACTGTGGGGAGAATAGAAGGAAACCTATGTTACATTTGGACAGATTTAAAAATGCTAAGAAAAAAAACCAACCTATTTCGGCATTAAAATCTGCAGAATATATGCCTAAACTTCAGTATGAAATAAAAAAATCAAAGCTTTGTTACATATCTCCATTAAATATTACCAAACTTTCCCCAGACCCCTTCCCCAGAGAAATCTCAGCTGAAGAGTGCATGGGGTATTTCTGTGGAGATAGAAATTCTGTTCCCACAAAATCACACTTTGCAATTCCTATTTTATTTCATCTGTGTTTTTCTTGCACAGAACTAATCTGATCACAGCACTTAAATTGGCAGGATCTATAAGTATTTTCATAATAATAATAGTAACTAGAAGGACTGCATCTGGCTTGTTTAGCCATACAATTCTTGTAATGTATAGCTTTTTAGCCATATATTTATTTCATCCTTTTGTGGCTGTCTCAATTCTTAACAGTGCTAGAAGGCAGCATCTCCAACAAAAAGTTTCCCAGCCCAAAAATAAGCATCATTGAATAAAGCAGTGACCCTGGAAATAGTCATTCAGGTAGTTCCTCAGGGCTCTATAATTGGTGTTTCATCACAAAGCTTTTTATATTTACTCCCAATATTATTTTGCTTTATTGTGTTCTTGTCATCACTGTTCTTATTCCAGTATGCTTCACGTAGTTTTCTTGGAATATAATCCTCTTCTACGTGGATTAATGCAAACAGGCTTTTGTAAATGCAGTTTATTTTTTTAATTGGTTTATCAAATGAGCTCATCAGGAAATTAAAACTTTTAGACTTTAGGACACAGATTGTTTTAAGTCAACTCTCTTCCTTTTCTTCCATGCCAAACCCATTGGTCTGTAATATAATAAATTATGCACACAGATGAACGGGAAGAAAATTACTTTTCTTCTGTGTAACAGATTAGTTTTACTTTGTGCATACAGCAGTCTGTTTTTCTGTTGATGTATCCTGAGAATAGGGAATAAATTTATGACAGTCCTACTGAAAAGGCTAATGGAAGTCAGATGCATTTTCCTGCCCTCTAGCAGGTTTCTTGGAATGAAGAACAAAATTGGAAACTGCGCCGTGTTGTGATGCTGCACATTTAAAGTGAATTCCTGAGAATTTTCAGCCAAAGGACTGCACTCTCATCACTGTGGTTTTGATTGATTTAAACTATTGTGGAAGAGTGATTCACAGAAGGGATTCTTACCAAGATTTAGGCAAGTGAAATCTTGGAATTAATTCATTAATGGAACTCATTTAATTTAGAAGTTTATCGTATTAATCAACTGAACATTTTCCTTGCATTTTTTGTTCACTGTATCCACTGTGGTATCAAAGTACTTTTAAAACTCTCCCTGACTTATTTTCATCCGTTACATTTCTTCAGCTCTAGAGAAATAATGTTGGCTCATCAGTTGTAATGTTGCAATTTCAAACAAATGGCACACATTTTTCTCCCCTGCGCTTCTAGACTTTTTTTAAATCTTTCTTTTAATGAAACAAACAAATTGTATCCTATGATAAGAGCTTAAGAAGAGCCTGAAATACTTTGGCAATGTGATAACTTAATGTGTTTAATTTTACCTAATGTATTTTTCTAGACCAAGTTCAGGCTGACATCTAAGTACCCAAGATGCCTGTGAAGAACACCTTGGTTATAGTTAATCAAGTGTGTCTTGCTCTGCATGGGGAATTATGAATTTAAGTTTCATTTCAGATTTTTTTGAAAAGGAAAGTTACTTTGCCAGGCACCTACTATTGGGATCACTGGGCTTAAACCACAGCAAACACAAAGCAACTTTTAGGATTAGGACTTTAGGTCCATATCTGCTAAATTATGTCCAAGTACTTTGTTCCTAATGACATTCACAAAATTGTCTCAACATACTACGTACCTTCACATTATCAGCATCAGTTGGCTACCAAAGAGCTAAATAATTTCATGAGCATAGTCTTTTTTTCTTCCTGTTCCTCAACTCCCAGTTTGGATTACAAAAAATGAAGGTAATAGCAAGTTTGTCTGTCACAGAAGGCTTGTGAAGATAGATACATTAAAGTTCATGACATGGTCTCAGTGAAGTGGGCCCTGAAGTTTTCATATCTGAATGTAATTAACATATTCTGTAAGGCGAGCATACATATGCTTACTTTAACATATTTTGCAGTAGAAAAAAGTAGAAGGAAGAATTAAATGTGTGCTTAATCTGAAGCTCATGCTCAAGTGCTTTGTTGAATCAGGCTCTGTAATAACAACCCAGCTTCTTCTAAATAGTTTCTCTATTCCTATGTTCCTGACTAGGTTGAGCAATGTACTGTTTAATTACATCAGAGCCACTGAATATTAGCATTCAACTCAACCGCAGGTAATGCTTCAGATTTCATTGTCCCTTATCTAGCAGATGTGACATCTTTACATCAAAGTATCTTATCCTCTAAATAAAAAGCCTCCCTTATAATTAATTATATATTAAAAAGCAAGAAAACACAGGTCAGAAAGGTATTTTGCCAATAAAGCTACAGAAAAAGCAGAGCATTTTTAAATCAGTCTGAAATTAGGCTCTGAATTATGCAACTTCTCACTTAAGGAGGCACTTCATGGAAAGTGGCACAGCTCTTATAACATTTCATTAAAATCAGTGGAAAACACAGGTGCTGAAAACTAGGCTGACTTCAGGACCTATCTTAGAGTTTGGACATCTTGTTTTGCAGTGAAACAAGATAACTGCTGACTTGTCTCTGTGCAGTGAGTGCAAGCCAGATCAGAGAATAAGCCTCAAGAGCTGCATGAGGCTTTTGTCTGAGACATGGCTATAGAAATATCACCCATATCTGATAGTCAGGGAGATAAGTAAGTCATTTTCCCTAGCAAGGATTTGGTTGTGGTTTAACCCCAACAGGCAACTAAGTACCACACAGCCACTTGCTCACTTCCCCACCTCTCTGCTGTGGGATGGGGAGGAGAATCAGAAAAAAAGATAAAACTTGGAGATTGAGTTAAGAACAACTTAATAATAGCAATAAAATAAAATAAAAATAATGAAAATGGAGGAAATAAAAGTAAGAGAGAAAAAAATCCAAGTGATGCACAGTACAACTGCTTGTCATTCACTGACCAATACTCAGCCCATCCCCAAGCAGTGATTAACCTTTTCCAGCTAGCTCTCTCCAGTTTATATACTGGACATGATGCACAGTGATATGGAATACCCCTTTGGCTAGTTTGGGTCAGGTCTCTGCTCTCTCCCAGTTTCTTGTGCCCCTCCTCACTGACAGAGCATGAGAGACTGAAAAGTCCTTGATCGCGGCAAACATTACTTAACAACAACTAAAACATTGATGTATTATCAGCATTGCTGTCAGACTAAAGCCAAAACACAGCACTGCGCCAGCTATTAAGAAAATTAACTCTATCCCAGCTGAAAGCAGGACAGAGCTGACAGAGACTCAGACTAAATTCAGGGGAGTAGGGGCAAATTTTATGGTCGCCGGTGGAAAAAGCTACTGCCTGAAAAAACAGATGGATTTGGAGGTAAAATAAAGGAGAGAAATGTCAGCCAAAAGAGGGTACAGGAATAAAAATGACAGACTTTTGAAGCTTACCATAGAGTTTAGATGCGCAACTCCAGTTTGTGTTGTGGGAGTATATCTGCATTTCCCAGGCTATATACATAACAGGGAGATATCAGAGGCATGAGATCTCACATCTGCGGCAGAAATCCTCAAATTCTTCTATAATTCATCTTGCAGAAAGATTAGATGGACTTCTCCAGGGCTGTGAGAAAATCACTACTGTAGTAGTAAGGTCAAAAAATCGTAGAAACATAGAATGGTTAGGGTTGGAAAGGACCTTAAGATCATCAAGTTCCAACCCCCTGCCATGGGTAGGGACACCTCACACTAAAACATATCACCCAAGGCTCTGTCCAGCCTGGCTTTGAACACCAACAGGGATGGAGCATTCACAACTTACCTGGGCAACCCATTCCAGTGCATCACCACCCTCACGGTGAAGAATCTCTTCCTTATATCCAATCTAAACTTCCCCTGTTTAAGTTTGAACCCATTACCCCTCGTCCTATCACTACAGTCCCTAATGAACAGTCCGTCCCCAGCATCCCTATAACGCCCTTTCAGATACTGGAAGGCTTTTCTGAGGTCTCCACGCAGCCTTCTCTTCTCCAGGCTGAAGAGTCACAACTTTCTCAGCCTGTCTTCATACAGCAGGTGCTTCAGCCCCCTGATCGTCCTTGTGGCCCTCCTCTGGACATGTTCCAACACTTCCATGTCCTTTTTATGTTGAGGACACCAGAACTGCACACAATACTCCAAGTGAGGTCTCACGAG